>BJCM01273534.1:0-16643 GCA_018326385.1 Flaveria bidentis | reverse complement strand
GTTATACAAGAAAAAGCCAATGTTCAAAGTTAAAGAAGAGCCTGAGGATTACTTTGATTGATGAAGGATGCAGATAGAAGATAAAGATTGAAGATTGGAGTCAAAGATTAAAGATAGAGACTGATGCTGAGAAGACAAAGAAAAGAAGAACAAACCAAAGATTGAAGACTGAAGACAATGTAAATCTTAGGGGAGTATTGTTAGAACCCTTGAAAGATTAATATTTAGTCTTTTATTATTTATTTTATATTTTGTACTAGTATAGGGACTAGTTTTTAAATTGTTAGTTCCTTAGTTTCTAGTATAAATAGTTTAGACTAGAGATAAAGGTAAGAGTTTTAGTTGTTAACTGCTTTCTTACTCTTGTAATTGTCTTTGCTATATCAATGAACTGTGAATTTGTTGATATTGCTTGATTTGATTACAACTGTTTGTGTTTTGTTGAATTGTTTACATAAATCATTACAGATTGAATCAATTGATCCTATCAACGGAAGTATGCGAATGTGCATCGACTATCGAGAGCTGAACAAGTTGACGGTGAAGAATCAGTAACCGTTACCAAGGATTGATGACTTGTTTGACCAGCTCCAAGGTGCTAGTTGGTTCTCGAGGATAGATCTACCATCTGGCTACCATCAATTGAAGGTAAGGGAACAAGACATTCCTAAGACAGCGTTCCGTACATGTTATGGACACTACGAGTTCCTCGTTATGTCTTTTGGTCTAACTAACGCGCCAGCTGCCTTTATGGATTTGATGAAACGAATGTGCTGGCCGATGTTGGATAGATCAGTGATTGTGTTCATTGATGATATCCTGATCTACCCGAAGAGCGAAGAAAAGCATGCCGGTCACATTCGGGAGGTGTTGAAGACATTAAGAAGGGAGAAGTTGTATGCCAAATTCTCCAAGTACGGATTCTGGTTGCGCGAAGTTCAGTTCTTGGGTCATGTGGTGAATCTTGACGGAATCATGGTGGACCCGGCAAAGGTGGAGGCGGTTATGCAATGGAAGTCATCGAAGACACCATCCGAGATTCGTAGCTTCTTGGGTTTGGCGGGCTACTACAGAAGATTCATCCAAGACTTTTCCAAGATCGCTTCTCCACTAACCAAGTTGACCCGGAAAGATGTGAATTTGTATGGGGTCAAGCTCAAGAGAAAGTATTCGAGGAGTTAAAGGCAAGGTTGACTCAAGCTCATGTCCTGTCATTACCCGAAGGAAGCGAGGATTTGGTGGTCTATTCAGATGCTTCCTATTCGGGGTTGGGTTGCGTGTTGATGCAGCGAGGTAAGGTGATAGCCTACGCATTCCGACAATTGAAAGTTCGTGAGGTTAACTATCCTACTCATGACTTGGAGCTAGCAACTGTGGTCTTTGCGCTAAATATTTGGAGGCACTACCTTACGGGACGAAGTGCACCATTTTAACTGACCACAAGAGCTTGAAGTACTTCTTCGAGCAAAAAGATCTGAACATGAGACAGAGACGATGGTTGGAGCTAACAAAGGACTATGATTGTGAGATCCATTATCATCCGGGCAAGGCCAACGTGGTGGCTGATGCCCTTAGCCGAAAAGAGAGGCCCGAGCCGATTCGGGTGAAAGCATATCAGCTGATCATGACCTCGGACGTGATGAAGCAAGTCAAGGATTTTCATGATGAGGCACTGAAGGAAGATCATCTTAACTCTGAAAGGAAGAGAGGTCTGGTTGGGGAATTGGGTGAAAACACCCGATTTGGACGGGTGTGGATTCCTCGTTTTGGGGATCTACGAGCGAGGATTATGGATGAAGCTCACAAGACTCGATACTCCATTCATCCTGGTGCCACGAAGATGTATCAAGATATGAAGAAAGATTATTGGTGGCCCGGTATGAAGTGCGACGTGTTGGAGTATGTGAGTAAGTGCCTTAATGGTTTACAAGTGAAGGCCGAGCACCAAAAGCCGTATGGGAAGATTCAGCCTTTGGATATACCGGAATGGAAGTGGGAACACATCACCATGGATTTTATCACGAAGCTGCCACGTACTCCGAGAGGGTACGATGCCATATGGGTGATTGTTGACCGTCTGACGAAAAGTGCTCACTTTCTACCGATTCGAGAGACATACTCATCCGAGAGGTTGGCTGACCTATTCATCAAGGAAATTGTAACTCGTCATGGAGTGCCGGTGTCGATTGTATCTGATCGTGACACCCAGTTTACATCTAAATTTTGGAAGAAATTCCATGACACTATGGGGACGAGGTTACATATTAGCACGGCTTATCATCCCCAAACTGATGGTCAGTCAGAAAGGACCATTCAGACATTGGAAGACATGCTTCGGGTATGTGTGATTGATTTTGGGGGAAGTTGGGATGACCACCTACCACTAGCTGAATTCTCATACAACAACAGCTATCATGCCAGCATTGGCATGCCACCATATGAGATGCTATACGGTAAGAGATGCAGAACAACCGGTTGTTGGGGTGATATTGATCAGAAGGAATTAGGGAGCGTCGAGGTAATTAAGGCTACGACTGAGAAGCTTGAGAAGATTAAAGCCTTCATGAAGGCAGCCAAGGATAGACAGAAGTCGTATGCTGATAAACGACGCAGACCGATTGAGTTCCAAGTGGGTGACCGGGTTATGTTGAAGGTCTCACCTTGGAAGGGTATTATCCGATTCAGGAAATGGGGTAAGTTGAGCCCAAGGTATATAGGCCCTTTCCGAATCATTGCTCGAGTAGGAGAGGTGGCCTATAGATTAGAGTTACCAGATGAGTTAAGTGGGATTCACCCGACGTTCCATGTATCTCATCTAAGAAAGTGCTTAGCTGATGAAGACATGATTGTTCCACTGGAGGATATCGAGGTAGACGAAAGGCTCAATTATGTGGAGCAACCGGTGGCAATCATCGATCGTAAAGAGAAGAGATTGAGGAATAAAGTGGTTCCTCTTGTGTGGGTACAATGGAAGCACATGAAGGGATCCGAATCTACATGGGAGACTGAGGAGGAGATGAGGCAGCATTACCCTCGTCTGTTTGAGGAATAACAGGTTTCGGGGACGAAACCTATTTAAGGGGGGTGGACTTGTAACACCTGGTTATTCTTTAAAAAGGAAAAGAAAAATAAGAAATGAAGAATGAAGGAAGAAAACATCAATAAACCCAAGTTGAGGGGTTAAAAATATAAAAATGGGACAAAAGTACAAAAGTTAGTGTAAAGGTGGGCATGGCCGTCCACCCTCTCTTCACATCACCTTTTCACTTGGTTTTAGAAAGAGTGAGAGCATAAACTTTCCCTTTTGAAGAAGAAGAAGAAGAAGATTGAATTCAAGGTAAGAATTCGAGGTTTTTAAGTGTTTATGACGGGTTGTGTCTCGGTTATATGCTTATGTGCTTATATGTTTGTGTGTGTGTGTATATTTGGTGTGTTCTAGGTGTTTGAACTCATTTGCATAAAGGAAGATACACCCAAAGTTGCAGCAGGTGAGTTTCCAGACCCTGGTTTTACTTGTTTTAAACTCTTTAGGGCTGAAAATGTATTTAAAACGGTTTTTATTATGATTATGTATCTATACCCGTATGTATTATACATGTTGATGATGTTTCTTAGATGATTATAAGATGTTCATGCTTAGAATAGTCTTGATAAGCTTAGAACAATTAGGCTTGATGTTAGGGTTCGGAAATATCCTAGAAATATGCTGAACAGAAGGTTCATGCGCCTAATTAAGGCCCATGCGCCTGGAAATGCCTTAGAAATGTTTAAGTGTAACTCATGCGCCTGAACAGTGCCCTCATGCGCCTAGAATATTAGTCGGACGACTAAGCATAGGTCCATGTGCCCAAATAGTACCCATACGCCCGAATGGCCCATGCGCCTAAGTTTCCATACGCCTGAATAGTTCATGCGCTTAAGTGTTAAAACGGTTAAGTGTGGGCAGATGCGCCTGCATAGTGATGAAATGCCTAAATAGGGCTCATGCGCCCAAATAGTGTCCATGTGCCTAAACACTTAGAATTTATTACAGAATATTTGGGAGTCTGTGCTTTTAGGGTTTTGACCGAGGGTTTGACTAGGGCTTTTAAATGTTGGGTTTCATGCATTATTATGATTGCCTCATGATTGTTCTTTATTATTATTATTATTTTTATTATTATTACTATTAGTATGTGACTTTACGTGGTGTGTTTATTATCGTAACGTAAAGTATTACTAATAATAAAGCGAAAGAACAATGAAGAAGAGAAGTGGAACTTAATTTAAAATGTTAACAAGTCTTGCAAGCTTATAGGAGGTGCACGACCATGAGGTCGTTAGCTCAACTGTGATGTGGGTTAGCTATCCTATGATGCACACGGGGCCAGTCAATTGAGATTGGCGGACCTTTGCAGCGTACCCTAGGTGTCTGGGCCAGCCTTGTATACAGTATGTAGAGCCCCTTGTGGGAACAGAGGGCCCAACACCATTTCCCCCATGCACATAGTTTAGGGTATTGCTCATTGGTCCACATAGACAGTGAAAGATAAAGATAAAAGAATACAGAGTAAACAAGGCATACAGTAAAGAGAAAAAGAATTACCTGATTGTATAGTTAATGCGTGCTCACGTATAAAGAGATGAATTTTCATAGAAAAAGTATTTTCATATGTATACTTTACAAAAAGTATTTTATTACTTTTAAAACTAGAGCTCACTCAGCAACGCTGACTTTTATACATTTTCAGTTGGCAGGTAATTATTGCTAAGGATGGCACGAGGGTGAAGCTACTCGGCGGGGAAAGACTGACATCCATTCATGATTGTTATTGTTGTTGTTTTGTAATGCCATTAAACAATTCTTTTGTAATCGGTTAAACAATAGTGTATTGCTCAACAACAGTATTTTAATGAAATGAATGGCTTTTGTTAAAATAATTCCGCTACTTAAGTTCGTAAATTTATAATGTTTAATGTATTTAATGCTGTGAATGACCAACTGTGAGGTCTCCGGAAACGAGGCCTTACAATAGCCTTTTTCCATGACTGAGGCATAATCAGCTGAGTATAGCTGATTTCTTGTCTGTACTCCTGATAGTACATCCCCAATGATGTTGTCCAGAGGATCATACACATTGATTCGAGATCCGGGAGTGGTGGGAAAAACTACTTGCTGATCCAGATTTTGAATTCTAGGTTTAGTATCGGTAGCTGTTGGAGTATGAGATTGAGAGGTGTCAGAGGCATCAAGATCTGATGCTTGTGTACTTCCATTAGCAGGAACCTGTTCCTCCTAGTCCACATTTGCAGTCTTCAATGCTTTATCATCAGAGTAGGAGTCGCTTACATCAAGCTCTCCCCCTAAAGGACTAGAAGAAGCGTCTAGTGGAACTGATGTTGTCGAGTCTTGTGGCAGAGTGTCGTACATCATATTAGTCGATAACTCATTATCAGGAAGGGAGAGAGGTATGTTGAAGGACTTAAAAAATCCATCATAGTCAAAAAAGAAAGAAGGTCCTTTTCCAGCAGGGGGTGGTTTATCTTTGAACATCGACACTGCACCACACTTGTACCTGACCCGTTGAGTTGTTATAAACTCTTTTGTCTAGTATACTGTATCCAAGAAAGATATCTTTTTAAGCCTTCTCACTTAACTTCCCAGTCTTAGTTTTCTTCAACAGCATGCATGGTTCCCCAAATGGTTCGAGATACTCCAAGTTTGGTTTACGTCGTTGGAGCAGCTCATAACATGTTGTACCGTGACGTTTGACCACCAAGACTCTATTGAGAGTGTAGCATGCATTGGCCACTGCCTTGTTCCAAAATTGAATAGGCAGTTTAGAGTCGGCTAGCATCATTCTTGCTGTCTCTATCAAGCTCCGATTGTTTCGTTTAGCAACCCCATTCATCTGTGGAGTGTAGGCAGACGTGAATTGATGTACAATTCCTTTCTCACAACAGAATGCCTCCATCCACTGATTCTTGAACTCTGTCCCATTGTCTGGTCGAATCTGCCTTACTTTCAGCTTGTAGAGTGATTCCAATGTTAGAGGCACACAACCTATCTTCTTGTTAGATCATCTATTTTTCTTTTTGCACATAACGCACTAACAACATAAGTTTTTAGCTTGATTGCATTTAGCATATTTCCATGTGCTTTGCTCATTTTTATGGTCATCCGCACACATTTGTGGTGTTTATTTTTCTTGTCACCCCTTATTGGAAGTGCGTTGATTGTGTTAACCAGGGATAAGATGGGAACCCACAACAAGTTGAACAACTTAGTTTGAATTTAAACCACCAATGAGGTATACTCATCTATTGTGTTGAATCTACCGACACATGATATAATGAACTAGCAACCTCTAGGTCTACTTTCTCTATGTTACCTCAGTAGCATACTAGTTTTACTATCATTTTTCCTTTTATTTTGCTTAGACTTCTCAGACTTATATTTTAAATTTTGCATCTTAATCAGTTAATTCCTTTTGAAATTCCAAACAATTTGTTCCCTGTGTACTATTATTTTCCATAGACGTTGATTCAGAATCACAGATTTGATTTCATTTCTTTTAGCTAAGCTGCCCTCCTTCCTCGTTTTTTAAGTAAATAAATACTGCACTAATTAAATACTACATTAAACTATTCTCCCCCTAAAATTCTAAAACCAAAAATCTTTTTTGTGTTTTTGGAGTTATAATAGACAGGAAAATAAATAAAGAAAAAATAAAAGAAACTAAAAACTTGTCGGACTACGCACTTTCTTCTTCTAGAATCACCCCACTTTTCTTTTTCACGCCATTAACCTCTAATATATATAAAACATCGGTTTATCAAATGCTTTTGTGTAGAGGTCGGCGCGTTAAAAATCCGTATTAATTTTAACAACATCGATTAAGTGCTTTTCAAACCAGTCACGTATAAAGTGATATTTAATACCGATGTGTTTAGTTTTAGGGTGTTGGACCGGATTTTTGGTGACAACAATAGCAGCAGAATTATCAAAAAAAATAAGGGTGTTAGAAAATTGCAAACCGTAGTCGCGCATTTGTTGTTGAATCCAAAAGATTTGTGAAAAACAACTTGCAGCAACAACGTATTCAACTTCATATGTTGACAGAGCAACTGATGTCTACTTCTTACACTGCCAGGTGACTAACCGTCAACCAAAGAACTGACAACCCGCAGATGTTGACTTGTATGTAATCTTGCAACCACCATAGTCCGAGTCACTATACGTTGTAAGCTCAAAGTCATCATCATGAGGATACCACAACCCGAGTGTTGGAGTACCCTTCTGATATCGAAAAATCCGTTTAATGCCCATGAGATGATTTACTTTTGGTTTGGCCTGATATCTTGAACATAGACACGTGGCGTACATAATATCAGGACGAGAGGCTATGAGATACATAAGGGATTCGATCATTCCTCTGTACATGGTAGCATCAACCAGATCACCATTTCCGTCGGGTGCCACGTCATGGTTCGTGGCGAGTGGAGTTCCAGCAACTGAAGCAATCTCCATGTCGAACCGACTAAGGATATCACCTACATATTTGGACTAATGCAGGAAGATTCCTTTTGGTGTCTAATCCACCTGTAATCCAAGGAAGAACTTCATCTCCCCCATTGCACTCATCTCAAACTCTGCTTTCATTACAGATTCAAATTCTTTACATAATTTCTTTATTTTTGGAACCGAAGATTATGTTGTCCACATATATTTGTACCAACAGTAAATCACTATCTTTTTCTTTGGTGAATAACATACAGTCAATCACCCCTCTGCGAAAGCCATGTTTCATCAAATGAGTTGAGAGTTTCTCATACCATTCTTTAGGGGCTTGATGGAGCCCATAAAAAGCCTTGTCCAGTTTGTAAACTCTATCCCGATGATAAGGATCCTCAAATCCTTCGGGTTGACTAACGTAGACTATCTCACAAATTTCACCATGAAGGAATGCACTTTTTACATCTATTTGATAAACTTTAATCTTCATGTAGGATGCATAAGCTAGAAAGATACGGATTGCTTCCATCCAAGCCACAGGTGCAAACACTTCGTGAAGATAGCCTTTTTCCATGACTAAGGAATAATCAACTGAGTATAGCTGATTTCGTGTCTGCACTCCCGATAGTACTTCCCCAATGACGTTGTCCAGAGGATGATAAACATTAATTCGGGATCCGAGAGTGGTGGGAACAACTACTTCCTGATCCAGATTTTCAATTCCTGGTTCAGTGTCGGTAGTTGTTGGAGTATGAGGTTCAGATGTGTTAGTGGCATCAATATCTGTTGCTTCTATTAGCAGAAACCTATTCTTCCTGGTCCACATTTTTAGTCTCCACTGCTTCATCATCAGAGGAGGAATCACTTACATCAAGTGCTCCCACTAAAGGATTAGAAGAATCATCTAGTGGAACTGATGCTGTCGAGTCTTGTGGTGGTGTGTTCAGAACTTCGTACATCATTTTAGTCGATAACTCATCATCAGGAAGAGAGGTAGGGAGGTTGAAGGACTTAAAAAATCCATCATAATAGAAGAAGAATGAAGGTCCTTTTCTAGCAAGGGTTGTGGTGTATCTTTGAACATCAACATTGCACCACATTCTACCTGACCCGTTGAGCTATTATAAACTCTCTTGTCTGGTATACTGTATCGGAGAATGATACCTTGTTCAGCCTTCTCACGGAACTTCCCAGTTTGAGTTTTCTTCAGCAACATGCACGATGCTCCAAAGGGTTCAAGATACTCCAAATTTGGTTTACGTCGCTGGAGCAGTTCGTAACATGTTTTACCATGAAGTTTAACCACCAAGACTCGATTGAGAGTGTAGCATGCATTAGCCACTCCCTCATTTCAAACTCAGCTAACATCGTTCTTGCTGTCTCTATCAACCTGCGATTCTTTCTTTCAGCAACCCCATTCATCTGTGGAGTGTAGGCAGACGTGAATTGATGTACAATTCCTTTCTCTCTACAGAACGCTTCCATCCACTGATTCTTGAACTTTGTGTCGTTGTCTGATCGAATCTTCCTTACATTTAGCTTGTAGAGTGATTCCAAAGTAGTAACTAGATGTTTGAATGATTCAAAGTTTCTAATTTGGCTTTCAAATACATCACCCAAGAGAACCTTGAGTAATCATCCGTTACTACAAAGCAATACAGATCTCCAGCAATGCTCTTTGTACTAACAAGGCCAAACAGATCCATGTGTAGAAGCTCAAGAGGAAGATCAATTGAATGAACTTTCTTTGCCTTGTGAGCCTTCTTGGCCTGTTTCCCTTTCTTGCAGGCTACGCAAAAGGCAGAAGTTGGAAGTTCTTGATAGTTACTCCATTCACTAAATCATTTTGGACTAAGTGATTCATCTTCCATGGATTAATGTGTCCCATTCTCCTATGCCATGAGATTGAATCCCTCTCAGTTTCCTTTGACAAGAAGCATTGAACAGTGTGATCAGTTGTGAAGGCTTTTGATAGATCTAAGACATACAAACCGTTATATCTTGAAGCTGACATAAGAACTTTATCCTCCTCAATCACATAGTCCTTCTTCAATATGTAGCACTTCTTGTTGTCAAATACAACTTTAAATCCTTTATCACATATATGGGAGACTTAAAGTAAGTTGTTCTATAGTTGTTGAACGTAGTTGACCTTGTCAAACTTAACTTTCTCGTTTCCCACTTCGCCTTGAGCGCTGATGTAGCCTCCTTTATTCCCAGCAAATGAAACATGCCCCCCTTTAATTTGTCTAACATTGAAAAGGAGAGACGAATTCCCTGTCATGTGCCTGGACGCCCCACTATCAATAATCCAAGTATTAGTGATAGCGCTGTAGCGGACACCCTGCATATTCAAAGAAACTTATTAGTTCAGATTTGGGACCCAAGCCTTAACTGGCTTGGGTAACTTGGAGGAATCACACATCATAAACTCAACCCAGTGTCCTTTAGAGGATGAGGGCATATCTTTCTTCTTAATCTCCTCACTATCAGATACTATACTTGATTTTTCTTTCCATAAACCCGTTTTGTGTAAGGCCTGTTTGTGATAAACAAATGACTGGCTTATTGTTTGAACTTTAGGTTCACTAATACACTCAGGTGGAGTAATAGATCTCCTTTTAGTAAAACTTTGTTTTGTATCCTTAAGTTCAATTTTCTTTTTAGGATTCTGATAATAAGGACAATTCGACGAGATATGTCCTCGTTTTCCACAATTGTAGCAAGATCTCCCTTCTACAGATTGAGGAAAATATTTATGTGGGTTTGAGTTTTGTAAAGGTGTGACCTTTGTTTGGTTGGGTTTTGTCACTTCCCCTTTAGATGTTTCAGCCTTATTAACAAAATTAATTGTTTTAACATTTTGAACATCTTTAACTTTCATTTTATTTGGACTTTGGTGATTAACACGTTTTTGGTTAACTGGTTTAAACAATTTGGGTTTTGAAGTAGACGTTTGTGACCCTGACCTTAGATTAACCCTTTTAGTTTCATCATCCAAATTCACAGCTGGCATTTTTCCTTTTGATTTCAAAGTAGGCTCCTTCTGTTTGGTGATAGAGTTCACAGGTTTACTTGTAGAATCAGGATCACTAACCAGAGGAGTGGACACCACATGATCCTTTATCGGGTTATTATTGATAGGTCGACATTTTGTATTTAAAAGGATTTCATGTGGTGGTGAAACTACTTTGTACCCCAGACCTTCTCCATTGTTTCGTTCTTTCACTAAGTTTTGAACTATGTGAGAAGAACTAGCCCAATTATATAGTTTTTGTTTTAAAGAATTAACCTCGACTTCCAAAACTAGTTTTTCCTTTTTGGTTTCTTCTAAAGAATTTAAATAGTACTATATATCATTTGATTTATTTAGAGCAACAACCTCGGTTTCCCTTAGTTGTTTCTCCAAAAGCTCTATCTTTTCTTTAAAACTGCACTCATTTTGTTTTAATATTCGGTTTGCCTCGGTGCAGAGTTGTAAATCATTTACTAAGTTATCATTGTGTTCTAATAACCTAGCAAATTTTAGATCTATGCTTTCTCTAAATTTGTAACATTCAGAACCTGCATGTTTATCAAATAACTGATCTAGAGAACTTTCCTGTGTTGAATTGGTTGAATCAACCATCAAAGCAGAATTAGATCCTTCGGTGGCTGGAGATTCTGAAATCATTGCTCTAAGCTCTTCTTCAACCAGGTGATTTACCATGTTTGCAGCTTCTTTAATATCCGACATCGATTGCTCAGCTGCAATCTCACCTTCACTAGCAGACCCATCATCTACTGCTTCAGCAAAGGCAATATTTGATTCTCCAGGAGAAACAAACCGAAAGGACCAGTCTTGTCCTTCATCACCTTGAGCAGTAAGAGCCTTTGTCTCTTTGCTTGAAGAAGTAGTTCCAATTGTGTCCTTTCTTGACGGTTGAAGGTCGGAAATAGATTTCCATTACCTGTTTTCTTGGGCCTTACACATTCACGTTTAAAGTGCCCCTTCTCACCACAGTTAAAGCATGTTACATTGGTTTTGTCAAAACCAAACGTCGTGTCCTTAGTGGCTACTAGGTTCTGCCCCGTCTTCTTGACAAACTTTTTAGCTCTTCTGATTGTACTTGCCAAGGCCCACATGATGTCCATTCTCTCTAGCTCATTCTCATCAACTTGCTCGTAATCTTCATCTGTAAGGTGACAATTTCCAATCTTCCTGGCAACTAACCCATCATAGGATTGGACAACAGCTGCTAGAAGATCCATGTGCTCCTTTGCAACTTCCACTGTGATATTACCGAGATTTTCGGTCTTCAACTTTGTAGTATTGGCTTCAGGCACTATATATTGGGTAGTAGATGACCCTGACGTTTCTGATCCTGAAGCAGTGGTTTGGGAAGAAGCCGCGGAACTAGAAACAAATGAAGTTTGTAGTGGTGCTCCTGAACTAGTTGGAGTGGGAACTAAGTTGTAGAGTGAAGGATTCTGAACGTAGGATCCTTTCTTCGACTTATACTTCATTCTCAGTTCTTCCTCTCTTAACTTCAAGATGAAGTCATTTATGTCCAACGTTGCAAGAATGTCGTTTTGTCTGAGGTTGGATACAAATGAATCGCATTTATCAGGAAAACCATCAGCAAAGCTTGACACTTTATCTTCCATAGACGTTGTTACACCATGAGTGTGCAACTCACTCATAAGATGGTAGAACCTGGTCATTAATGTCATCTACGCTCTCATTTTCTATGAAAGAGAAGTTGTCAAACTCCTTCTTGAGAGCTTTAGCCTTCAGAGCCTTCAACGTCATGTTTCCATCATACCTCTTCTCTAGAGCCTCCTATAGCTTTTTAGCCTGCTTGTTCTCAGAAAACTGATGAAAGATATCTTTTGGTATTGACTGAGTCAACAGGGAATAAACTTTCTTTTAAGCATTGAAGAGTATCTTCTGAGCCTCACTCATTCCTCCCAAAGTTAACTTGACTCCATTAGCACTGACTGGCACCGTGTAACCAGTCTCGATGGATGTCCAAAGATTGGGATCAACTCCATTTAAGTAAATCTCGAACCATTGTTTCCATTGTGGATAGTCATTGAAGCTCATGTATAGGTTGGACTCACCTTAGTTTAGATTGTTTACTTTTACTTGTAATAGGTCTTTTGTTAGTTTCCTTTTGTATGTACTTAGATTTATGTATTTTGGCAGTCTAGCGAAACTGTGAGCGAAACTATAAGTTCGCTCACAGTTTGCTGTTTTGTTTGCCTGGCGAAACTATAGTTTCGGCAGTGTAGTTTCGCTAACAGCGAAACTATAAACTGCTATATATTGTTTTGTTTCTTTCTATTGTAGGTAAGCTTGCAAAACCCTAATTGATTATCATTATTACAAGTTACCATTTCAAAGCAGTTAATACACAGAATTATCCTTGTGCTTTATGTTATTGATTGTCATTGATCATTGTGTTATTATGAATGAGTTCTTATTATGTTAAATCTTCTTTATGATTGTTGTTTAGTATATTTGTAGGATATTGAACGATTCTTAACATCATTTGCACTTTAAAACGATCACATGGACCAACAATATGGTAACAAAGCCTTAGTGCTCATGATTTGTTGAGTTTCCTAGTGGTTTTTGTTCAGTATCTTGTTTCAATCATTTTGGATCACTTATTGGATGTTTTTGATGTGGAAATTGATTGAGTTTACCATGTTTTTTTTTGTGGAAGCCTTGTTAATCATCAGATCTCAAATTCATTGAGTTTTTGATGATTCCAGATTGATTTTGTTTTAAAAAAAGGGTTTTGAGAGGAGTCTGCCCGTAGCCTAGGGCTGCCGGATGAGAGGGGAGATCATGCTCGATCTCCCCTTGCCAAGAGTCTTGATTCTTATGTTGTAACAAGCTTGTAATCCTTAGGTTTTATCAATGAAACCATTAAATTATAGTTTGTGTTATTGATTGTCTCTTGGTTTTTGCTATTGTTTATCCTTCCGTCAAGAACACGCTCGGATGTTTACCGATCCAGCCGACTTCACAATTGTTATCAGAGCCTTAGTGCTCATGATTTGTTGAGTTTCCTAGTGGATTTTGTTCAATATCTTGCTTCAATCATTTTGGATCACTTATTGGATGTTTTTTATGTGGAAATTGATTGAGTTTACCTTGTTTTTTTGTTGTGGAAGCCTTGTTAATCATCAGATCTCAAATTCATTGAGTTTTTGATGATTTCAAATTGATTTTGTTAAAAAAAAGGGTTTTGAGAGGAGTCTGCCCGGAGCCTAGGGCTGCCGGATGATAGGGGATATCATGCTCGATCTCCCCTTGCCAAGAGTCTTGATTCTTATGTTGTAACGAGCTTGTAATCGTTAGGTTTTATCAATGAAACCATTAAATTATAGTTCGTGTTATTGATTGTCTCTTGGCTTTTGCTGTTGTTTATCCTTCCGTCAAGAACACGCTCGGATGTTTACCAATCCAGCCGACTTCACAATTGGTATCAGAGCCTTAGTGCTCATGATTTGTTGAGTTTCCTAGTGGTTTTTGTCCAATATCTTGTTTCAATCATTTTGGATCACTTATTGGATGTTTTTGATGTGAAAATTGATTGAGTTTACCTTGTTTTTTTGTTGTGGAAGCCTTGTTAATCATCAGATCTCAAATTCATTGAGTTTTTGATGATTTCAGATTGATTTTGTTTTAAAAAAAGGGTTTTAGGATCGATCAGAGAAACTGTTGTTCTTTCAGTGAAACTGTTAATCATCTTCCAGTGAAACTACGGGTTATATAGATTTGGAAATCGTTCTCTTGTTGTTCTGCGAAACTAGTCTTTTTGAACGAAAGTTCAACAGTGATTGTGAAGGATTTTCAAGCGAAATTGCTGCCGAAAGTGTGTCTGAATGAAAGTTCAAGCTTGTTTCGTGCGAACTTACCAGCAAAACTAAGCCTGTTGTGACAATCGGTGAGCGAAACTGCTGCTAAAATTGCCAGCGAAATTAGATCCTTCTGCGAAAGTATCAGCGAAAGTAGTTTTTCAGCGAAATTACCTGCGAAGTTTCC
This sequence comes from Flaveria bidentis, assembly GCA_018326385.1. Classification (NCBI taxonomy): domain Eukaryota; kingdom Viridiplantae; phylum Streptophyta; class Magnoliopsida; order Asterales; family Asteraceae; genus Flaveria; species Flaveria bidentis. The sequence continues at coordinate 2,109 of BJCM01273534.1, read as the reverse complement.
TTTTTCTGCGAAAGTATCTTATTTCTTGCCGAAATTACATTAATCTCAGTGAAACTATCATGTCTAAGTTAACATCACTCACACTTGCAGATCTTGAAAGTGTTGCTCCTAATAGACCTCCGAGACTCATTAACGAAGACAATTTTGAAGATTGGAAGAGATGTCTCAAGGCCTTTTTCTTCTACACTGATCACAACCAATAGGAATCGATTATTTCTGGTCCTCACATACCAACGGTTACTGTTGGTGATGTTGTCTCTCAAAATAAGGACCCATCCTCCATCACTGAAAAGGATCTAAAGTTGATCGACCATGATCAAAAGGCTTTTGGTGCTTTAACCCTCTGTTTGGCTCCAGACATTTATAATTGTTTTGTAGAGCATAAAAATGCAAAATCTCTTTATGATGCACTATGTGAGTTTTATGATGGAAATGCAGATTTGGTAAAAGACAAGAGCATTCAGGCTGAGAAGGAATTCAACTCTTTTGTTGGATACAAGAACGAGAGTTTGACAGATTTCACAAATCGTTTCTTGACTATTTCAAGCACTTTAAAGAAATATGATGAAAAGCTTTCCAACAGTGAACAAGTTAACAGGCTTCTAGATTCTCTTCCACCTCAGTGGAGTCTTCAGGTGAGGATTCTTAAACAAGAAAAAGGGTTCACAGACTACAAGCTGATGGATATTATCAAAAAGCTGAAATCCTTTGAGTTGGATATGAAGAGACAAGAATTTAACCAGACTATGATGCCCACATCTGGTTTTTCATAAAATGCTGCTTTACTATCATCCGCTGCAAGCTCTCAGATTCAAAATTCAACTCAAGGAGGAGTTAACACAAGTACTTTTTCAAGTAGAAACATTAGTGTTGGAAGAGATCTGAGTAATTCAAAGACCAATGTTTAAACTTCAATCCCATCAGAAACAATGGCTCTTTTGGAATGTTTGTTCAAAGCTATGAAGCACTAGTAGCTGGAGAGTTGAAAGGGAAGGGAATGACTATGGAAGACATGTATCAGGTGGATCGTGATGATCTTAAAGAAACTGATATTCAATGGCAGATGGCTATGTTGACTCTTAGAGCTCAAATATTTATGGAAAGAACTGGACGAAAGAACTTCGGTGGTCAATCATCTAACTCAAAACTGGGATTTGATAAGTCCAAATTGAGATGCTTCAACTGCAAACAATTGGGACACTTTAAACATGATTGCCCATCCCCAATTGTCACCGATTCAAGCAATTCAGGAGTTCCTAGGTTAACCGCTGAGAAGGAGAAGGAAGATATGTATCACAAAAAGGAGACTGCATTGATTTCTAACTTTGATTGGAGTGTTGAGGTTGAGGAAACAAGAACTGAGATAAATCATGCTTTGGTTGCTGAGCTTGTTGAAGGAAATGAAAAGGAAGATGGATTTGATATTTTCAAGGAATTCAAAAGGGAAGTTGTGACATCCGAGAATGAGAAGGTAGAGAAAGATGCTGGAATAGGGGGAGGTCAATCTGCAGGTATAAGAGAGGAAGGAAGTTCAAGCGCCGGGCAAAAAATTGATTATGATGATGATGCTGCCACTATTGAGGAAAAGAAGTCAGTACTCCGGTGTGCCAATGTGAAAAAGCCTTAGCTGCAGAAAGGATTGTGATGGGACTTCCATATGAGGTAATTCAGGATATGTGCTCATCTGCTTGCAAAATTAGATTATTTGGGATTTATAAAGCTAATCGACTATTAATTGATAATGAAAAGGATTTAAAGCGAATCAATGATGAACTTAAAATCAATGAATCTAAATACTTTGTTAAATTAAATTAGGCTTTAAAAGAAAATGATCATTTAAAACGAATTGTTTTGGAAAGAAATGTTGAGATTAAAACTTTGACTGAAACAGTTGCCCTTGCTGAATTTGAAAGAAGCAAATTTCAGTCAAAGTTAGACAAATGGACCATTTCAGGAATGAAACATGATGATCTATGTAAATCTCAACGGGGAGCTAGGATTAAAACGGGATTGGGTTATGAAAACGTAAAGGTTTATCCTCCACCTAGTACATACTGTTATTCTCCTATGCCTTTTCCTCATCCTTCTAATGATTTAATCAAAATAGAT
>BJCM01273532.1:0-15305 GCA_018326385.1 Flaveria bidentis | reverse complement strand
GTCCACAACAGCTGAGGACATCTTACAATAAACGCCAAGTACAGCTGATTCATAGCTACTGAACTACAACAGCTGAAGTGTAAGTACTTCAGCTGTTTTACATAATACTAAAACTACTGAAAGAAAACTACTGAAGAAGAAACGGAAACTGCTGATTGAAAACTACTGAAGAAGAAACGAAAACTGCCGATTGAAAACTACTGAAGAAGAAACGGAAACTGCTGATTGAAAGCTACTGAAGAAGAAACGAAAACTGCTGATTGAAAACTACTGAAGCGTAAACCATCACAACTACTGAAGAGTACTTCTTCAGCTGTTTTGACAAACTGCTGAAAACTTTGCCTTCAGACTTTGACATCAGCTGATGTCTTCAGCTGATGTCTTCAGCTATTGTTTTCAGCTGATGTCTTCAGCTGTTGACTTCAGCTGTTGACTTCAGCTGTTGACTTCAGCTGTTGACGTCAGCTATTGTCTTCGGCAGAAGTTTTCAGCCGTTGTCTTCAGCTGATGTAGACATCTTCGGTTGTCATGATGTCTGTGGGACAAAGGTTTTTCTGATCTGGCTCATTGGTTCTTTTGGTCCAACACGACTTAGTGCATCGGCTATGACATTTGCCTTTCTAGGGTTGTAACGAATGTCACAGTCATAATCACTAATCAGCTCGACCCAACAACATCGTCTTATGTTGAGATCCTTTTTATTGAAAACATATTGAATGCTTTTGTGATCAGTGTAGACTATACATTGCGTCCCATAAATATAATGCCTCCAAATTTTTAAGGCAAAAACCACAGCACCAAGTTGAAAATTATGGGTCATGTAATTCACCTTATGGACCTTCAGTTGTTTTGATGAATATGCTATAACCTTTCCTCGTTGCATGAGAAGACAACCTAGGTTTTGTCTAGATGCATCATAGTATACGGTGAAATCATCGTTTCCATCAGGAAGGGTTAAGATAGGAGCATTACACAGTTTGTGCTTTAATGCTTCAAAAGCTTCTTCTTGTTCAGAACCCTACTTGAATGGTTTATTCTTTTGAGTCAAGGACTTAAGCGGCTTCGCAATTCTAGAGAAGTTGGCAATGAAATGTTGATAGTAGCCAGCTTGACCAAGGAAAGAACGAACTTCGGTTGGGGTTGTAGGAATACACCAATTTTTCACAGTTTCCACCTTTGTAGGGTCAACGTGATTTCATTGGCTATTCACCACGTGTCCTAGAAATTGGACCTCCTCAAGCCAAAATTCACACTTTGAAAGCTTTGCGTACAATTGTTCTTTCTTTAACAGCTCAAGAACTTGTCGCAAGTGAAGTTCATGATCGGTTTTGGACTTTGAATAAATAAGTTTGTCATTTATAAAAACAATTACAAACTTGTCTAAATATGGTTTGCATACTTGATTAATAAGATCCATGAAGACAACATGAGCATTTGTTAACCCAAAGGGCATAACCATGAACTCGTAGTGTCCATGAGTATGGAACGTAGTTTTTGGGATGTCATCATCATGAACTCGTATTTGATGATAGCCAGAACATAAATCAATCTTTGCGAATATAGAAGCTTCTTGAAGTTGGTCAAAAAGATCATCAACGCGAGGAAGAGGGTAGCGGTTCTTGATGGTAAGTTTGTTGAGCTCACGGTAATCGATGCACATACAGAATGATCCATCTTTCTTCTTCATGAATAGAACATGTGCACCCCATGGCGAAAAGCTAGGATGGATAAAACCCTTATTAGACAACTCTTGAAGTTGACTGGCTAACTCTTGCATTTCTAATGGTGCAAGTCGATAAGGTGACTTAGGCACGGGGTTCGCTCCCAGAATCAAGTCGATCTTAAACTCAACTTCACGTACGGGAGGTAGACCATTGAGGTCATCATGAAGCACTTCCGAAAAGTCTTGTACAATCGGAACTTCCTTAAGATCTTTCCCTTTGTCTTTTGTGTTGACCACGTAGGCCAAGAAAGCCATGTAATTCTTACTTAGACATTTTTGGGCTTGGGTACACGACATAAGCTTGAGTCCTTTGGAGGATTTTTCACTGAGCACTTTCAATGTATCCCACGAAGGTAAAGGAAATCGATTGCATTTCTTAAAACAAATGATTTCCACATGTTGTTTGGCTAACCAATCCACGCCGATGATGACATCAAAGCTTCTAAGTTTCATAGGAATATGATCGATAGTATAATCGTGCTCGTTTAGGCTCAAGATGCAATCATGAAAAATGACATCAACGGTGATGGGTTCTCCATCGACGACTTAAATGGTAAGAGGATTTTCTAATTTCGTATGCAACATAGCAAGTATAGGCTCAAATTCTAACGGGACAAAACTCTTATCGGCTCCCGAATCAAACAAAACATAAGCATAGGAATTATAAATAAGAAACATGCCTATTCAGTTTTAATGACGTTTAAAGATACAGGTAAAGCAAGAAAGGAACTTAGATCATAAAGATTAAGGTTAGATTTGACATACCGTTCACCACGTCATTATTTTCTTGTGCTTGATTCACGTTGATGTTGAAAGCACTTCCTCTAGCTTTTGGAACATTACCCGCAAGACGAGGGCATTATGGGCGAAAATGACCGGGTTCCCCACAGTTATAACAAGCACAGTTAGCAACTAACACGACGTTGTTTGGTGAACGGTGACAAGTAGCAAAATGCCCATATTTACCACACAATGAATAGATGCGACATGGGTTATTTCCCGTGTGGTGATACTTGCAGATGTTGCACAATGGTTGAGGACCAGCATAGGCCCTAGCAATAGGAGCTTGTGCAACAGGAACAGGTTGCCTTTGAGGTACTTTAGGTGTTGCCACTGCATAGTTTCAAGCTGGTGTGAAATTACACTTCTTGTTGTTGTAGGATGGTTCACTCTACCCCTCCTTGTTTGCTTCAGGCACCACCTTCTCAGTCTTCTTAGCACCTTTAACAGGTAAGGTGTCCGCTCTAATATGGTTTTCAGTGAGTTGAGCGGTGCGGTAATTGCATCCTCTAGAGTTGTGGGTCTACTACCTACCACAACATCTTGAATTTGGGGTGGCACCTCCTTAATGAACTTCTCGATGTTACGGGAAACAGTGTTGACCATATGAGGAAACAAAATGCTTAACTCATGATGCCTAGTTAAGTAGGCCAAATTATCTCGACCATCTTGTTTGAGATTCCAGAACTCTTCCTCCAACTTTTTCAGTTCACTTCTTGGGTAGAACTTTTGGATAGCAATGTTTTTAAATTCATCCCAAGATAGTGCCAACACAACATCAACACCCCAGTTTCTATTCTCGCTATTCCACCACGTAAATTCCCTTTGTTGAAGAACACTTGTGGCGTAACGGACTTTGAGTGCCTCGGGACACTCACAACTGATGAAGGTGTTCTCCATGCTTTCAAACCACTCGAGAAGTCTAGTTGCTCCTTCCTTCCCACTAAAGCTGGTGAATTTGCACGAGTTGAAGTGCTTAAACTTGCAGGTTTGATTTTTTCTTCCTTGATTCGCACTATTCTCTCCTTGCCCATTTCCATTAGTGTTTTTGCTAGCGTTGGTCATCAAAGTGTTGTTCAGTTCGGCAACCATGGTCGGAAGGACGACAACCATTTGACGAGCGATCATGGCGGCCAACTTGTGGTCAGAGCTACCACGCTTTCCATGATGACGAGACATTTTGGATTCAAAGTAAGTTAGACATAGAAATTTTGAGGTACAGATAGTAAATAAAGCAAGGATTATTTGTAAGGACCTGTTCTCAGGACGCTCACAGTTGGACAATCATCGTACATAAAACATATCATTACATTTAAGTTTACTAAAACAGTACAGCAGAATAATTTAAAATCATTTCATTCATTGCTTTTGCAAAATAATACAACATTCGTAATAATTACAAAACATCATTTGTTCGCATTACAATGCAAAAACATTATCGTTTAACAAAATGGATGCCTTCCAAAAATGCCAAGTAGTCATCCCGTGCCATCCTCAACAATATTACCTGCCAACTGGAAAATATATAAAAGTCAGCATTGCTTAGTGAGTTCTAGTTTTACAAAAATATTATATTACCTTTCATTCATTAAAACGTTTTCTTTCTATTGGACATGATCACATATCATACTTAAATCAAAGTAATATTTATTATCTGCCTTCATCATTCGTTTCATACATATCGCATGTTTCGTACTTTAATTATCTTTTCACTTCTTTCTAGGTCCAGTCGTATGCTTAACCCCCTCTTGAGCATGAAGCTATATCGCCTACGGTTAAGCGACAAGGACCCCATATCGCACATATCGCACGTATGGAGGAGTCAGATAGACTAACTCCCCCTGTGTGACCCTCATGAGTTAGCCAAGATCGCACGCTACAAAACACACAATTAATACCATATCGCACGTATGAGTAGTCAACCAGACTAACTCCCAATTCCTCATGAGTTAGCCAAGTTCGCACGCTATAAAACACACAATTGAGCTAAAAACTCTTAGTGAGTTGTGAACCTCCTTTCATTTGCTTGCAAGACTTCCATTCATTAATTCATTATGTTCCACTTTTGTTATCTTAAATCTTTCTCATCATTAAGATAATACTTTTTGTTCATTATCATAATCGCACCACGTAAAGTCACATCATAATACGTAATAAGGAACATAGCATATTCATACATAAAATCATCACACATCATCATGCATAACATATACCATCACACATCATCATAAACATCATGCATCATTCATTCACAAACATAAACATATGCACATACACGTATACACCCAAATCTTATAAAAACGATGGATATGCATTTCCAGCCTCAAACAAGTTTAAAACCTTTAAAATAAGGATCTAGAACTCACCTGGACTCAATGAGCAACTTCTTAATCAAGCTTTCTAAACAATGGTCACACTACGCAGCCTGCAGATAAGTTAACACTCAAAGGACTTAATTTCTGCCTAATTTCGTTGTCAGATCAGCAGATTCACTACTAGTTTCGCTAGTAGTTTCGCTGCCACCTTCGCTGAGAGTTTCGTTAGCATCTTCGCTGCCAGTTTCGCCCAAATTTCATTGGATAAACCATGTCTGCGAAACTACCTATGAAACTACAGTTTCGCATAATGTCTTCATAGTTTTGCTGGATGACTACATAATTTTGCTGGATGAACACCCAGTTTCGTAGAACGGGCTGAAATTACGAACCAACCCATTTTGACCCAAACTTCAATCTTTTACACCCAAAACCTTGGTTTATCACCCAATAAGCTATGTATAAGGTTCTTACATCTTTTCTTACACAAAAACATGAGTTTTGAGCGATTATTTGCCACTTTCAATAACCCCAAGCCCTAGAATCCGGGTTTACCCTTAAAAAACCAATTAAACGATGTGTCTTACCTGGATTCTTGGTCTTTTCTTGTTGTTTGGATGCCCACGAACACCAATCTTCAATCTCTTGATCAAACGAACCTTGAATCATCACTTTCTCTCCATTTTCTCTCTCTACTCTCTCTCTAGAAGTTGGATGTTGAGTTGCAAATGAGAGTTGCTAAAGTTGACCCGTTTATATATACCGGGCGTTCCCGGGACCTTAAACTCACCAAACACATAAATGGTCTACTCGATCAATACTCCATTTCCCGCTTATTTTCTTTAAATAATCCCGACTAAGCCCATTATTATTAATTGGTTCTTTTCAACTTTATTCCGGGTGTTACAAGTACATCCCCTTATTTAGGTTTCGTCCTCGAAACCAATTAGTCGCTGAATAATTGAGGGTAATGTTGCCTCATCTCTTCATCAACTTCACTGTACTCGCACCATAGTAACCACCTTATTCCTTAGCCTTTTCTCTTTACGATCGATGATCGCACCGGTTGCTCCACATAATTGAGCCGTTCATCCACTTCAATATCTTCCAGTGGCACCACCATATCCTCATCAGCTACGCACTTTCTCAAGTGAGATACATGGAATACCAGTTGAATTCCACTTAACTCACTGGATAACTCCAACCTATAGGCCACCTCTCCTACTCGAGCAATGATTTGGAAAGGCCCTATGTATCTCGGGCACAACTTGCGTTGCTTCCTAAACCGAATGATGCCTTTCCAAGTGGAGACCTTTAACATAACCATGTCGCCCACCTGGAACTCAATCGGTCTACATCATTTATCAGCATATGATTTTTTGCCTATCCTTAGCTGCCTTCATAAAGGCTTTGATCCTTTCCAGCTTCTCAGTCGTAGCCTCGACCACCTCGATGCTCCCTAACTCTATATGGCCAATATCACCCCAAAACAGGAGTTCTACATCTTCTATCGTATAGCTTCTCATAAAGAGGCATACCAATGCTGGCATAGTAACTGTTATTGTATGAGAATTTAACTAACGGTAAGTGGTCGTCCCTACTTCCTCCAAAATCAATGACACATGACCGAAGCATATCTTCTAGCATCTGAATAGTCCTTTCTGACTGACCATTCGTCTGATGATGATAAGCTATGCTAATGTATAACCTCGTCTCCATAGCATCATGGAATTTCTTCCAAAATTTGGATGTAAACCGGGTGTCATGATCAGAAACAATAGACACTGGCACACCATGACAACTTACAATCTCCTTGACGAATAGGTCAATTAATCTTTCAGAGGATTACGTCTCATGGATTGGTAAGAAGTGAGCACTCTTCATCAAACGATCAACTATCACCCATATGGCATCATACCCTTTCACGGTACGCGGTAACTTCGTAATAAAGTCCATGGTGATATCTCCCACTTCCACTTGGGTATATCCAAAGGTTGGATCTTCCTGTATGGCTTCTGATGCTCCGCCTTCACTTGTAAGAAAGTAAGGCACTTACTCACGTACACCACTACTTCACGCTTCATACCCGGCTAACAATAATCTTTCTTAATGTATTGTTACATTTTTGTAGCACCATGATGAATGGAGTACCAAGTCTTATGAGCCTCATCCATTATCTTCCCATGTAAATCCCCATAACGTGGAATCCACATCCGTCTAAATCAAGTTCTAACACCGATAATGTTTTCACCCAACTCTGTGACTAGACCTCTTATTATTTTGGAGTTAAGATGATTTTCCTTCAATTCCTCATCTTGAAACTCCTTGACCTGCTTTAGCACATTGGAGGTCATAATCAATTGGTAAACCTTTACCTGAATTGGTTCAGGCCTCTCCTATTGGCTAAGGGCATCCACCACTACGTTGGCTTTGCCCGGACGGTAATGGATCTCGCAATCATAATCCTTTATGAGCTCCAACCATCGACTTTACCTCATCTTCAAATCCTTTTGCTCGAAGAAGTACTTCAAGCTCTTATGGTCCGTGAAGATTGTGCACTTCGTCCCGTACAGGTAGTGCCTCCAAATCTTTAACGCGAAGACCATAGCTGCTAGCTCCAAGTCATGAGTAGGATAATTAAGCTCATGAACTTTCAATTTTCAGGACGCGTATAATTTCCTCATTGCATCAGTACGCATCCCAACCCCAAGTAAGAAGCATCCGAATAAACCACTAAGTCCTCGCTTCCTTCGGTTAATTACAAAACAGGAGCTTGAGTCAACTTCGCCTTTAACTCCTCAAAAACATTCTCTTGATCTTGACCCCATACAAACTTTACATCACATCCTTACGAGTCAACTTGGTCAACGGAGAAGCTATTTTAGAGAAGTCTTAGATGAATCTTCTATAATATCCCACCAACCCCAAGAAACTACGAATCTTGGCAGACGTCTTTGGAGACTTCCATTGCATCACCGCTTCCACCTTTGCCGGGTCCACCATGATTCCTTCCGGATTCACCACATGACCCAAAAACTAAACTTTGCACAACCAGAATGTGCACTTGGAGAATTTAGCATACAACTTCTCCTTTCTTAGCGTCTCTAACACTTGTCGAATGTGATCGACATGCTCTTCCTCACTCTCTGAATAAATTAGGACATCATACAATCACTAATTTATCTAACAACAGTCGACACACTCGATTCATCAAGTTTATAAAAGCAGCTAGCGCCTTGGTTAAACCAAAAGACATAATAAGAAACTCATAGTGTCCATAACATGTGCGAAAAGCTATTTTAGGAATATCTTGCTCCTTCACCTTCAGCTGATGGTAACCAGATCGAAGATCTATCCTTGAGAACCAACTGGCACCTTGGAGCTGATCAAACAGGTCATCAATCCTCGGCAATGGATACCGATTCTTCACTTTCAACTTGTTCAACTCGCGGTAGTCAATACACATCCTCATACTACCATCCTTTTTTCACGAACAATACCGGAGCACCCCAATGAGATACTTGGTCTAAAAAACCCCTTATCAAGAAACTCCTACAATTGCTCCGTCAGTTCCTTCATCTCGGTCGGAGCCAACCGATACAGTACCTTAGCTACAGGTTGGGCACTGGGTATCAAGTTAATCTGGAACTCAATCTCATTCCGGTCACACACCTGGTAAATCTTCAGGAAATACATCTAGGAAATCACACACAACCGGTACATTTGACAGTTGTGGTGTTGACGTATCCACATCCTTGACATAGGCCAATTAGGCACTACATCCATGGCTCATGCACTTTCCCACCACCGCCATCAAAATCACTTTCGGAATCGTCGTGACTTGATCATTGTAAACCGTCACCGAACTTCCGTCAGGTGCTGTCAGTCTGACCATCTTCTTGTGATACACAATGTTCGCCTCGTAGTCCACGAACCAATCCATTCCTCAGATTGAAACATCCTAAGGTCATCACGAATGGTCTAACATGAAACTTATGACCTTCTAATTCTATGTCACAGCCTTCTAATATCTCAGAAATCCTAGTAGACTTACCCATGACAGTTTCTACATCGAAGGGGTCACCAATACTTCTACTCTAAATGGGTAACTTAGCACAAAAGGCAGCAGAAATGAAACTCCTACTAGCACCAGAAGCAAATAACACAAATGCAAGGGTTTGGTTTACTAGAAACGTACCTGACACCACATCAGGGTCTACTTTAGCCTCCTCCCTAGTTATCGTTAAAGAATTGGTGCTAGCTTTCTGACCTTCTATTCTGGTCTTCTTCCCTACCCTAGAACCCTCAGCCCTTGGCTTCTTGCACTCCTTCCTTAGATGGCCGTTTTCTCAATAGTTATAACACCTTATAATCCCACACTCTCTCACCATATGACCAAGCTTCCCACATTTGAACCAGATGTTTGATCCCCATTTGCATTCTCCCGATTGCTCCTTTCAACATTTGCCACACCTCTTCGACCCTGCACCGGGTGTGATCACACGTTGGTCATCCACCCATGCACTCTTGTTGTTTGTCGGGGCACCACCCCGAGGAAACCTTTTGTCGTTCCAGTTCCGGTCACCACCACCTTTCTTACTCACCTTAGCCACCACCACCTCTTGCTCATCATACAAACTTCCAGCCAGATCAACCACCGACCTGAACGTACTCGGCCGAGCGGCGATCATGTGCCTACGGATATCCGCCAACAATCCATGTATATACCTATTGATCATTCGTGAAAAAGGCGTCACCTGATCCGGAACCAGTCATGCAATCTCATTAAACTTGGTGGTGTATTGCTGATGCATCATGGTTCGCGTCTCTAGCTGCAGGAACTCCATCTCCACCTTGTCCAACTCTCGGTGAGGACAAAACTCCTCAATCACCATCTTCTTCAGCTCTGGCCACCTCATTCTTCTAATTTCCCTACTAACCTCAGCTTGGACGATATTGTCCCACCAGCGTAGAGCCGAGTCTACAAATGAATGAGTGGCAAACTTCCCCTTCTGATCTTCTCGGCACTCGCTGATATCAAGTACAACCTCCATCTCTCTCACCCACCAGTGAGTGGCAACAACAGTGCCATTGCCATCAAAAGTAAGGGGCTTGCACCTTTGAAAACCCCGTAGTTACAGCCTCATGTTGCCTCCAGCACATGCTCTTCTTCTTCTTCCTCATTTGTAGAGACAACCATCTCCGATTCCGGTTGCTCTCTCCCTCCTGAGGATATGTTCCTCTCCTTCCTTTCGCCTTCTCCCATAACCTTGATCACATCAGTCACCACAGACAGTAAGATTGTCTACACGACCTGGTGAACCTCCTTCACCACAGCTTCCTTCATTGAGGCCCTCAAATTAGCACTCTCATCACCACCCTCTGGATGAGGGGTCTTGGGCTCTTCATGAGCCACCTCTTCAACTCGAGGCCTTCCTCTCATGAACCGTGGTCCAACACCACGTCCACCACGACCTCCACCTCTAGAAGCCTTTGAAGATCTACCACCGGCCATCCTCTAACATGCAATAAGATTCAAACACTAACAAGGTCATTTAAGGTAATAGCTCAGTCTATGTCAAGTATAGTAAGTACCTAATTACAGTGGCCAGTTGTGATTAGCCACTTACTTTACTCTTCATACCGCAAGCATTTCCTATCCTGACTACATCAGTATCTATATCTTCTAAGAAGCACATTGTTGGGGTTCAACAATTGAATAAACTAAAGCTTACCAAATCATAATTACAACCAACTGAAGATCTCATTATACAAGTTTAGTGCCCAAGTTGATTATAACAAAAATAACAATACAAGACAATACAATATTACAAAGTCAAGATCAAGACAATTATAAAAGTCAAATTATGTCATGTTGTAATAATAATATAAATAGACCCACTAGTGCATTTTTGCAAGTGTGGCTTTTGTGTGTGTGTTGCACCCTGAAAGGATCATACATGCCAACTCAATGGGTGATTTGATAATTACTTTGCTGGAATCCCACAAGTCTAAGAAGAAATGCGGATGAAGATTCTGCTCAAGTAAAAGAACAAGTGTTGTCTTCCGCATTTGTTAATGCGGAAGACATAAAAAAAATACGGACAAGTATTTTTTCTTCCGCATTGACAAATGCGGAAGACCAAATGTTAATGCAGACAAGAATTTGTTCATCCGCATTTGACAAATGCGGATGACCGAACAAATGCGCAGAAGTATTTGTTCATCCGCATTAACCAATGCAGATGACCAACATACTAATGCGGATGATCAAGTGAAGAAATGCTGATCAAGTTAACTCATCTACATTTGCCAATACGGATGAACAAGTAAAGATACGAATCAAGACTTAGACTAGTTCTGATGTAATAGGTCAGTGGTAGTTTAGTCATTTTGTAAAAAAACATCTTGTCTACCTATAAATAGAATAGATAACCTCGTACCTGTGGTGACGGCTGATAGACATAGAGAATTTTTGTTGTAATTATTTTCTGTAATCAATCAACTTTCATATATACAATACAAAAACATTTATGAGTGTTTTTCTTGCATGGAATGTTCTTTGATTGTTTGTTTCCGCCATTCAATCATTGACATGATTACCATATTCGATTCACAGTAAGAATCTCAATATTACTTAACCCAGTCAATTGGTATCAGAGCTTTGGCTCTCGATTCTCTTTCAGATCTGCGCAAGAACTGAATAGAATTCGATTGATCTGGTAATCGAGTTGCTAGTAGTGGATATCATTATCTCTACTTAGTAAACAGTAGAAAATACTCCTGTCAACAATAAGAACATCATTACAATTACATATCTCATTCTAAACTCCGAACGAACTGCTTGAACAAGTTGGACTAATCAATCTTAAAATCAACTAAATCTATATTTACACAAGTTAAAATGGATTGTAATAGTTACTCAGAACTTGGTCATACACCTAAACCTCCTATGCTTAAACACAAATCTGAGTTTAAACGGTGGAGAATAATGTTTAGAAATTACATCACAGATGTAGATCCTGATTTCTGGATATCAATATGCAAGGGTCCACACATCCCTGTTACTCTATCTGCAGATCAAGCTGCAATTTACAAAACTGCTAGAATACCCATTGAAGATTTAACTCTTGATGATGAAGACTATAAGAAAATCAAGATTGACCTCAAAACTTACTCTATTTTGACTAAAGCACTCAATATGGATATGCTGAAAAGATTGGAGAAGTATGGTACTGCAAAAACTGTGTGGGATGCACTTAAAATCATGTGTGAAGGAAGCAGTGAGGTAGCAGAAATTAACAAGGATAAGCTTGTTAATCAGTATGAAACATTCCATAACACCAAGGGAGAATCAATATCCAAACAGCTGCACAGATTTATATAGTTAGTAAATGACTTGGAAATCATGGGAGTAACTTACAAGATTAAAGAATTAAACAAGAAAATGCTTCACAGTCTCCTTGAAAGCTGGAAACAGAATGTAACCATGCTGAAAAATACTCTTGATCTTGAGAGTACTACTTTAGATATCATGATAGCCAAAATTGAAGCATTAGAACTTGATGAAAGAAGCAGAAATCATGGTGGACCTAGAGTGATTGAGGCTTACAAATTTCCATCAGAATCTCATTCTATGGAAAATTCCTTCATCAGTGAGGAAGATGATTTTATCTCATCAAGAGATCAAATGAACAACACTGGGTTCATTGCAACTCCACCAATCAATCATCCATCAACTTCATCTCAAACACCCAAAGTCTCTGCTGCTCCTCAAACCACTCCTAAAGACTCAAGATCAGAAGAACACAAGGCAACTTACAATGCCTTTGTTGTAAGATTTGAAGCCTACTTAGGAGGAAGACTCACTTCTGCTCATCTAATTCAGGAAGATCTGGAGGAAATGGATCCTGATGATGTGGAGGAAATGGATCTACAATGGTAAATGGCCATGATTTCCATGAGAGCCAAGAAATTCTTCAAAAAAGGTAGAAAGCTGAGCCTAAATGAAAATACAAAACTTGGATATGATAAATCCAAGGTGAAATGCTTCAACTGTGGCATGGTAGGCCACTTCTCAAGAGAGTGTAATGCCCCCAAGAGAAACAACTATCAAAGGAACTCTCCAGGCCAATCATCCTCACAACCCAACTCAAGCTATCACTCCAACAACCAACATTAGCAGTATCATCATCCTCATCATCTCCAAACATATCAAAATCCACCCCAGCTCAGAAATCAAGCTCATGTAAGCAGTCAGCCTTCTGCCAGTGCCCTAGTGATAAAGCAGATGGGGTATGTGACTGGAGTGTGTATGCAGAGGAAGTCAAGCCTCAATTTCAAAATCATGCTCTTATGGCTCACATCAACGATGGACCATCTCCAATGCGTACTGAGGTAAAATCTAACCTTTGTAGTGAAAAATGCATTGATGAATTGCAAGGTTACAGGGAGCATAAGCATAAACTGGCAGATAAAATCAAAGAAGAAAAGGTAAAGTTAGAGATGATGAAGAGAGAAATAAAAAGCCTTGAAATCAAAATCAAATCTATCATCTCTGACATAGAAAAACTGCATGGTGGGAAGTACACTCTTGCAGCTGAGAATGAGCTACTTACTGAAAAATTAGCTCAATCTAAGGCTTAACTCTCAATGACTGAAGTGAAACTTGAAAAGTTTCAAATGTCTTCAGTCAAGCTGCAAGAGATGCTTGATTCCCAAAAGGATCCAAAGGACATGTCAGGGATTGGTTATAATTCATGTCCTCCACCATACAATGACAACTACACTGTCATGCCTGAATCTGTCTCATTCACTAAAGCAATTGAAACTAAAACTATGGAACCTAAATCTGTAATAAAACAGGTGACCAATCCTCAAAACAAACTTGGTGCTTATATTGAAACAAATGAGGATAAAATCAAGTTAGGTCACCCAATAAAAATCAAAGAGTGCTCAGACAAGACAGTGAGTGTCATGAAACCCTCAAGCCCTATAAAAGCAATTGTCCCTTTAATAAAATTCATACCTTTTGTGTTACAAGGTAAAAAGAAATACGTGAAGTTAGTGAAACCCACTACTGACAGTAGTTCTAATAATGAGATCATATCTCCAAACAATTCAAGCAAATCAGAAAAGGTTTCATTACAAAAGAAACAAACAGGATTACTGAATTCAACACCTAAAACATTTTCAGACCCTCAGTCTTCAAGATTAAGGTAAGGAGTTGGGTTTGATATCTGCAACAAGGAACATGTTGACTAGTTTGAAAAAGAGGTAAGAAATGGGTTGAAGAAACAGAAACAACCCAGAAAATCAACCAAAGGTAGTGTTGTGAAACAAACTACAAAAAGGGTTGATTCTATTCATCCCCTAAAGAAAAGAAAGTGACATCAAAAGAAAATATCAGTTGAATCACACAAGGAAAAATCTGATTCAAGAAACAAACAAATGTATTGTGACATTTGTGAAATGTTCAATCACAAGACAGATGAATGCTTTTTAATCAATATTGTTCTATCTATGACATGAACAATAACTCCACCAAAAACTGCTATTTCAACAAGTATTGTTCAGTCTGTGACATGAACAATCACAATACATCTGATTGTTACTTCAATAAGAAGGGTTTGAGAATTCCCCAACACAAGCCTATCTCAAAAACATCCACTATCACACATTCTGTCAGACCTCATTCTTAAATGATCAATCTAGGACTTCTAGATCAACAAATGACAGAAACACTTTGAAGAAATTGTGGAATGGTCAAAGAAAACATTTTACAATGAAACACAAAACTGACCTTCCAAAACAAAAACCCATTTTTGATAATGAAAAACGGGCTAAATTTCTACAAAGAAACATAGACCAATGATTTTATTACTCATCTGAATCGATGTTGATGAGATGACTCACCCAATTCATTACCAAAACTCTCCCAGGACCCCTCCAACTAAACCATAATTTAGAAGGAAATACCAAGAAGTCACCATCATGAATAGGAACGGGAAACCCAAGACCATCATGGCTTGGGTTCCTTATTCTAATTAGTTCTTTTTGTTTGCAGGTTCATCCACACAGGTCTAATAGCCTATGGTACGTAGACAGTGTATACTCCCGACATATGACTAGAGATCGTTCCCTCCTTCATGACTTCAAGAACATACAAGGAACCAATGTGGCATTTGGTGGAGATTCAGAGGGTGGTAGAATTACAGGAGAAGGATCTGTGACAAACGGGATGCTGAGCTTTGACAGAGTGAACTACTATGAACAGCTGAATTTCAATCTGCTAAGCGTGTCTCAGATCTGCGATAAGAAATATTCCACTCACTTTACAGACACTCATTGCTACATTCTGAAACCTGGATTTCAGATCTCTGAAGAATGGGTTGTCTTAAAGACACCGAGGAAGAATAATACATATGTCTTAAACCTGTGTTCTGCATCACCTAAAGAAGAAACATGTCTTTTGTCTAAAGCATCAT
>BJCM01273531.1:1031-16841 GCA_018326385.1 Flaveria bidentis | reverse complement strand
GAAAATCAACTCAACAAAACAGTCAAGATTCTTCGTACAGATAGAGGAGGTGAATACCTAAGTAGTGAATTTCAAGAGTATCTTAGAAGTTGTGGGATTGTCTCACAACTTACTCCACCTGGAACACCATAACATAATGGTGTTTCTGAGAGGAGGAATCGAACTTTATTGGATATGGTTCGATCTATGATGGCTTGAATTACACTACCTCTATCATTTGGGGTTTCGCTTTGCTCTCCATGGCACGTATTTTAAATATGGCCCCAACCAAGAAAGTGGAAAGGACGCCTTTCAAAGTATGGCATGGAAGGGTTCCATTATTGTCATATCTAAAAGTTTGGGGGTGTGAGGCTTATCCTAAGCAATACACTCAAAACAAGCTTGAAGCCCGATCCACTAAGTGTATCTTCATTGGATATCCTAGAGATTGTATTGGATATTATTTATATGATCCAACAGAGGAGAAAGTGTTTATTGCTCGAAAGGCAAAGTTCTTGGAAACTAAGTTCCTTTCGGAAGGAACTAGTGGAAGAACAGTGGAACTTGAAGAGGTTCAAGATTCACAAGACGATACACATTTGGTTGATACTAGCAATCAACATGAGGATGTTGAGAATGATCATATGGATGATCAAGATACACAAAAAATTCGTAGATCTAGTAGAACTAGTGTTCCTCCTGAGAGATATGGACTTTTTATGGATGGATGCTATGTGGTAGATTTGAATGAACCAACCACATACCGTGATGCAATGTCAAAACCTGATTTTGACAAATGGCAAGAAGCCATGAATGTTGAGATGCAATCCATGTATGATAACCAAGTTTGTGAATTGGTAACACCACCTCTTAAATCCAAGGTAGTTGGAAGTAAGTGGGTTTTCAAGAAGAAAACCGATATGCATGGAAACTTGGATACTTATAAAGCTAGACTTGTAGCAAAAGGTTTCACTCAAACTCAAAGGGTTGATTATGATGAAACTTTCTCGCCTGCACAATGCTAAAGTCTAACAGGATATTGTTTGCCCTAGCTGCATATTATGACTATGAGATTTGGCAAATGGATGTCAAAACCGCTTTCCTTAATGGATATCTTGAGGAAGATGTCCATATGGAATAGCCTGAAGGTTTTGTTGATCCAAAACATCCTAACAAGGTATGCAGGTTAAAGATGTCAATCTACGGATAGAAACAAGCATCGAGAAGTTGGAATCACCGTTTTGATGATGAAGTAAAGAAATTTGGCTTCATCAAAAACGCTGATGAAGCTTGTGTGTATAAGAAAGATAATGGGAGCATTACTACTTTCCTTGTATTATATGTCGGTGACATTTTACTATTTGGAAACGACATTCCAACCATGGAAGGTGTAAAAGCCTGGCTTGGAAGCTTTTTTTCCATTAAGGATCTTGGTGAAGCCGCCTATATTTTGGGAATAAAGATTTATAGGGATAGATCAAGGCGGTTGATAGGTTTAAACCAAAGTACATACATTGAAAAAGTCTTGAAAAGGTTCAAGATGGAGAATTCTAAGAAAGGTTTGGTACCTATTCAAAAGGGGAGTATATTGAGCACGTCTTAATGTCCTAGTTCAAAGGTTGAACAAGAAAGAATGAATGGAGGCCCAAATGCATCTGCTATAGGATCCATCATGTATGCCATGATATGTACTAGGCCGGACGTGTCATATGGTCTAAGCATGACAAGTAGATATCAATAGAATCCTGGCAATAGTCATTGGATGGATGTTAAGAGTATTTTGAAATACCTTAGAAACACTAAGGATATGTTCTTAATATATGGATCTGGTGAGGAGGAACTCATTGTAAAGGGTTACACGGATGCGAGTTTCCAAACTGATCGAGATGATTCTCGATCACAGTCAGGATATGTCTTCATTATGAATGGAGGAGCGGTCTCTTGGAAGAGCTCAAAGCAAGATGTAGTGGCACTATCTACAACAGAATCAGAATACATCACTGCTTCATTGGCAGCTCAAGAAGCTGCATGGCTAAGGAAGTTCATTGCTGATCTAGGGGTTGTTGCTACCATTCAAGACCCCCTAGTGATCTTTTATGACAACGAGGGTACGATTGCTCAAATCAAGGAACCTCGTGCTCATCAAAATACTCGGCACATTGAACGAAGGTTCAACTACATAAGGGATGAAGTTGAAAAGAGAAAGATATGTATTCACAAAGTTCACACCGATCAAAACATTGCAGATCCATTCACAAAGCTCCTAGATAGGTCAAAGCATGAAAGTCATACCTGTGCCTTAGGACTTCGATATTCTAGGGATTGGACTTGATCAAATTTTGTATTTGGATATCAGAGCTTATGTTATTTGACTTAATTATATGGTCATAATTTTCATTTGTTCTTCCATTCTAGCATATTTAAATCCGTGAATAAGTAAGTTATTCTAAACGTCCGTAGTCGATCATACTTATGGGAACAACTATGAATGTAAGACTATAATGAACTTGGATTGGTTGATATTCATAAGGTATGAATATAGAGCAAGAGGTTGCCACCAAGGTTCATTGATATCTATAGGATATAGATATAGGACTAACCCGCTCTTAATTATTTCTGCATAGAATCTTTATGATTAGTCATAAGAGAGATTGAGTAAAGGCGAATAGCATTTTATCCTCAGACCTGAGATACATATTGGGTCTTGATATTCACCAAGTATCGTACTTTGACTTAGTACTTTGTTGTTATGAAACATTGGCAGTACATAAGGCTAGGTTCAGATATGATATAAGGTGATTGTGAGAGACGTATGTAGTCAAGATGGAATTTGTTCCTCTTATTCGTTGAGAGTTAGATATCTAAGGTCTGTTTAAGTTAGATCATCGGAGAATGACAATTCTGTGTCTTTGGGATTTAACATGACATTTGTGACAAAAGGATAGATGATTAATTCACCTAAAACTTTCAAGTATGGTACTTGAAGGAGATGATGTTATTGAATGGCACCTAGCTAGTCATACGTATTAAGGGTAGTAAATCTTTGTTAGGCGGTATTTACTGCTTGCATCAATCTTCTATGAATCTTGTGCAAGTGGGAGCTTGTTGGATCTTATATGCCTAAGACACATACAAGATTGATGTGGTTATTACGTTATGATCGAAGTGGGGTCATACCCAATAACAAGCCAAACAAACACAAATAAATATTTATTCGTAGATAAGATCATACAAATAAATATTAACACCAATTTAGAAAATGGGTTTTCTAAATCATTGCTTTTGTAAATGAACAACATTATGTGGATAATTTGTTCATGAGAAGTTATTTGTTTCATTATTTAAGTTAGTTAAACAATGACAAATACAAGTTTGTTAGTGTTATAAAATTAAAAAGGGGTTTTAATTTTATAAAACAAAGGGCTAAGAGTGTATATTTTATAAAGGAAGTAAAATGGGGAACCCAATTTTATTAAAATTTCGGCCGCCCCTTGGCCTAGGGACTCCCCCCTTTTAGTCTTGCCTTTTGCAAGATTAAGACCACTCTTACACTCTTCCATCTATTACACTTTTTCCTACACACACTCAAGCAAGATTCCTCTCTCCCTTGGCTGAAAATAAGTTTTGTGAGCTGAAAAATTCAGCTTTGCTTGGGATTTTTCGGATCTACAAGAAGAGAAGAAAGTTGATGTTTTACTACCTAGCAAGTAGGTGTCTTGGAAGGTCTTGTGGGTATCACCTCTTGAGGTCTTCTACATTGAAGATTTAGCTTTCAATCATCATCTTCCATCTTCATCCACGAGTTCTAGGAGGTAGTATATGATGTTTTGAATGGTTGTTTGATAGCATGTTCTTTCATATAAAGATCCTTGTTAATGGGTTTTGTTTTTACACATGTATTTGATGTATAAATTAACTAATCTTAAAATGGTTTTTGATTATTACTCCACTGCGTTTTGACATATTAATGGTTAATATGACTTTGATAAACATCTACAAACCCAACAATTACATCAAGGTAAGTAAAAGTTATCTGATTGTAGAGTACAACAAGCTAACTATCAAGTCAAACAAGAGGTTAGAGAGAATAAAGGAGTTGAAGGGGATGATAAGGGAAAATGAGGATAAGTTGATGAAGCAAGAAGTTCCCTGAAAAGATCAAGAAAGAATGTTCAAGAAAAGAGTGAAGTGATTATTGGTCCATCTAATCGATTTCCAGTATAGATGAGATGTTGGATCATTCAATATCAAATGGAGATAATAGATAACCAAGAAGAAGAAGATTAAAATCAACCACAAATGTATCAATAATAAGAACAATGATGATGATCAATACACAATAATAACAAAGCCCAACGATATTTCAGTGAATAGATTGCTTACAATACTCACTTGCAAAAATGATAAACGATTAGGGTTTTGAAAGGTTAGCCAACAATGAAAATGATTAAAACTATATATAGCAGTCTTTGTTTCGCAGACAGTTTTGTTGTCAGTGAAACTGTACTTTCGAAACTATAGTTTCGCTTGGCAAAAATGACAGTTTCGGTGAGAGAACTAAACAGCTGAATGTGAGCGAAGTTTCGCTCACACTTTCGCTAGACTACAAAATTAAACTAAACACATACAAAATTAAACTAACATTCGACCTATTACAAAGTAATATAAACAATCTAATCTAAGGTGAGTCCAACCAATACATGATCTTCAATACTCCCCTAGGTTGGATCTCACCACCTTCAGTTGTCTTGATTTGTCGTGTCAGCTCCAGTCTCTCCAGTTGCATATGATGTTTCTTCATTACCTCCTATAGCTTCTTCCACGGGAGCTTCAGCAAATGATTCACCCCGATCACCTACTGCTTCATGAGCTGCTTCGGAACGAGCACTAGCTTGCTCATATTATAAGATAAGTCCCTCACATCCATGTCTAGATCATCTTGAGCTCTCACTCTGTCCGCAAGCTCTTTCACCTCCGCCCTCACTCCTTTGACTTTGTTAGCCAGAGTCGTAAATAGATTGGCTTCCTTTCGCGTCTCTTCCCAGCCCTTGCTTTAATGTGGTTTTCACAAAGTACTATCACATCTTCATCACAAAAACTGAATAACTCCTTGGATCAAACAGTTTGAAGTCACCCCCATTCTTTACCCTGATCACTTCTCAAAGTTTTGTAATTGGTGGGGGAGGGGATCTGCCAGTCTGACCCTATTCACTGTCTTTGGGGGTTTCACCCTTAGCATAATCTTTCCATTTCATGTTTCCTAGTCCTTATCCTTCTTCGATCTTCTCCTCTCAGCTTTCATAAAGCTGAATGACTCAAAGTTTTCATTTAATCCATTCTTTATCTCTTTCTCCAGCAATGAAGCTCTTTCATTTAGATTAGCATTTAATAATGGTAAAGCTACCAACCTTCTCAAATCATATTTGGGTAAGGTCTTGAACACCTTCCTCTTATGCATGTAGGTTATCCCCCCTCTCCTCTTAATCATGAATATTTTGAAGCCGGGATTATAACTCCAACTAATTATCCTTTTGTCAGCCTCCTTCTTGTTCAACCTTGGCATGTTTCGGAATAATGGTGTTATCTCCTCAAGCTCCTTTTTACTCACAAACCACTACTCCTTAGACATCTCAAACACATCCCCTTCATTTGAGCCTTTTTGGCCACATAAGTCAACGGTCTCTCATCGACCTCATAGTATTCTGGTTAGAAGTCATAATCAACCAGTTGCTCATCATCTTTTTCTTCATCAATTAGCCCCTTCTCAGCAATCTTCTCCATATATTCAACAGATTTCTCTCTCAACACCTCTTCACCAACCAAGTCTTTCTCAAAGTCAAAACTCATGTTCACAAAGCCAGCTTCTAAAACGTGTTTAGCATTGTCTACATTTTCATTTTTTTGCCTAACCCAGAGCCTCCTGCTTCCTCACCCGCTGCACCAGATGTGCCTTCTCCTATCCTGGAGGATGTACCCACATTTAAGAATGGGTATTTGGAAGTATCAGTTAAATCATCTAACTTAGATTGAGTTAGTTGATTGGGCAGACCAACAACAGCTTTCATTTTATTCACTTCTTCAAACAATCTCTTTATCAACTTACTTTGGTCAAACAACATCTTTTTCATTCCTTCAATCACCTCATCCTCTTGGCTTTCTCTCATCTCTTGATTGGTAAGTTTTTTTTATCATGCTTAGTTCATTAGCAAGAGAGGCATTTAGGTTTCTTATTACATCTTCATCCAAACTGGTTCTCTCTTCCCTACAAGACGACTCTATGAAAGATTGGAGTCGTTGTTTAGTTCTTCTTTCTGTTTCTCCTATATCAGCCTTACTTTTTGATCTCTTTTGCTTTTCAACCCTTGCCTCCTCAGCCATCACTTGAACATCATCCTCAAAATCATAATCTTTTTCTTTTGCATATCTTTTCCTCTTTTTCACTGCTTTAGTTTGTTGCGCCCTTGTCTCATCAGCCCTCTTATTCTCAGACTCATCTACCCTCCTGATATAATTCCACCTTTCAGGTGGGTACATGTTCTCCCATAGGTGAGTAATTCTTCCACTGAAATCATGACGAATGGCACAACAGTCTGCGAAGATGCGGGTGTTCTGTGGCACTAGCCTTTCCACCTCCCCGTGTCTTTGGATCTTAGGAATAAGATCATCAAAAATCATCTGTAAAAATCGTGGATACAACAACCATTTATCCTTCTTTAATGCCATCACGTTCTCTGCCATATAGGTAAAAATGAGTCTAGCTATGTTAGCCTTTTCCCCTTTACAACATATCACCATAGCCCTCGCCCAATCTAGTTTAAGTCCATCTGATCCACCTTTACGGTGATCTAAGCATATAATGAACACATGATCTATGTATCTCTATTCCATCGAAAGAAAGGACTTCTTAATCTCCTTCCTAGTCCTAAAAGGTGGTCCCTCATATCCCATCATTCTGAAGGCATGAAACACCTCCTAGTCTGATAATGTAACCTCCTCTCATGTGTCTTCTTCTAGTGTTAGAACCCTCGACACAATCTCAGGAGTAATGGTCACCTCATTCTCCATCACTCTGGCCATTATCCTCTGAGTATTGCCTCTTGTATCATACTCAGCCATTCTCCAAAAAATCTCTGATGTGAAGATCATAGATAACAGTGGAATGGGATATCGTGTAGGCTATAGGAGATCTCTTCAACCATCTTATGCAATCTCTATAACCAACTGCTTTGGGGTGAGTATCATCCAATATAGTAGTTAAGTTGTTCCTCTCTTCAAATTTCAGATTCGCCATTTAATCTGAAAATAGATGAAACGCATTAGAATAGAATATTAAATGATAATATTAAAGAAAAAAGAAATTAATGCTTGGTTAATCTCATACCTCGTCTCTTCTACTTTAGCACTCCAATCAAAATTAGAAATTAACACTGTCTCTTTCTTGTGACTCAATTCTTCTTTACTCCCGCTTGAAACTAGTTGTGGAACTCCCGAATTACTAGGATCAGTGGCAATTGGCAATGGACATTCATGTTTGAAATGTCCCAACTGTTTGCAATTAAAACACCTCAGCTTAGACTTATCAAATCTCAGTTTGGAGTTAGAGCTTTGACCTCCGAAATTCTTTCTTCCAGTGCGCTCTATGAATCTCTGGGCTTTAAGTGTCAACATTGCCATTTTCCATTGAATGTCATTATCTTCCTAATCATCAGGGTCCACCTCATACATATCCTCCATCGTCATCCATTTTCCTTTCAACTTCCTCGCCACTAAGGTTTCATAGCTCTGAACAAACATACCAAAAAGATCCATTGTCTCTGATGGAACTGAAGTTTCAACATTTGCTTTTGAATTAGCTTGATCTCTCCTAACACTACCACAACCTCCAGAATGATTACCAGTATTCACTCCTCCTTGACGAGATGTCTGCATAGGAGAGCTTGCAGCGGAAGACAATAATGTAGCATTTTGAGTGAAACCAGATGTAGGCATCATGGTTTGGTTGAATTCCCTTCTCTTCATGTCTAACTAAGGGATTTAAGCTTATTGATGATGTCCATAAGCTTATAATCAGTGAAGGCTCTTTCATGTTTAAGCATTCTCACCTATAGACTCCATTGGGGTGGGAGAGAGTTTACCAACATGTTGACTTGCTCACTATTTGAAAGTTTTTCAATGTATTTCTTTAGTGTCCTTGATACTGTTAGAAAACGATTAGTGAGATCTATGAGACTCTCGTTCTTGTATCCCACAAAAGAGTTAAATTCCTTCTTAGCTTGAACACCATTATCTTTCACCAGCTCATTGTTACCGTCATAGAACTCACACGGAGCGTCGAAGAGAGACTTAGCATTCTTATGCTCAGCAAATCGATTGTAGATGACTGGTGCAAGACAAAGAGTTAATGCTTATTAGTATGCAAGTGATTATCAACATAATATTGCATTGTGTGATGAATTCATTGTTAGATACTTTGTCATAACTTAGGCCCAAATGGTGAGAGCTCCAGGTCTATACTCACGTATTAGAAAGGAGATGACCATTTAATCATGTAATGATGAGAGCTCCAAGTCAGTGCTATTATACAACAAAGGAGGTTATCACTCCCGGTCAGTACTTCCGTACAACAAAGGAGATTAGCACAAAGACAAGACACATAAATACATAAAACATGAGTCTACCAAGCATATCATTAAAGGATCTATTTGTTTTTCTTTTATTTGCAATTAAAAATAAGATGTGAATTATATAACAGTATCAGTTACTATCATTTCTCATTTTAAAACTCAAGTCATGCAAGAACAAGCATTTCAAGTTGATATAAGATCATTTCCTAATCATCTCGAATCAAGTTCCTAGTTCATTTTTCATTTTTTATTTAATTTTATTATACTCTCCCCCTAAATTTTTATTTTGCAAACCTATTTTCTAAATTTTTTATATATTATTTTTATAAGTTTTTAAAATGGGAGAAAAATTAAAATTTACAAAAGAAGGTTTTCCAAACTACACTGATATAAAGATAAGAAATGAATAATCAAGAATATGCAGTGAATGTGAAGTGAGAACTATGAATGTGTAGATATAAATCCAGATTGTGGATAAAATACCATAACCTTAAATTATTTGTTCCGCCTCAAATTTGAATTAGGAACAATCTCTGTTAGTGAACCAGATTACTAACAAACCTCCAGAATTGTTTCTGCACACACAAATAGATTAGTTTGAAAGGGGAATCCCGACCATTGTAGTCCGGGGAGTTCGTTTTTCAATTGTATAAGGAACCTGTTTCAACAAACAATTTGATGAAATATCGAGAATTTTTGTATCCTCCTTTTTAATTTGCCAAATTTCATTCGGTTTAATCAAATTTGTTTTGAAGAAATTAAATTTGGAAATCATTTTCTGCTTAAGACTGGATGAAAAAGATTTTGGTTTTGAAACTCTCTCTTTTTCATCTTTGAATAATGTGAAACCGGCTTCACATGAAAAGATTTAGATGGATGATTTTTCACACAATTATTCAAAGTAAGTGCTTTTTACCTTTTAAACCAGAGAAGCAACCCATGTTGCCTATATTGTTTAGAGCATTCTTTGTAGGCTAATTTCTGGAAAAGTAATTTGTTTTGCATTTCCATTTGTAGCAAGTCGTTAAGGATATTTCATTACCATGTGACCTTCTTTTCCACACTCAAAACAAGCCTTGAAAGGCTTTTGATGCTTGAATGACTCGTGTGATGCGTTTGGAGTTAAAGATTGCTTCGAGGTTGTGGTAGATACTTGCTTGTTTTGGATGTTGTTATGCTGAACAATGGATGAGATCTCCATTGGTTGATCGGCTTTTTCTGCAGTCGGAGAAGTGATCCGTATTGGTCTTGATTCAGCTTTTGGAAACTTTTGAGACTTGACAGTTTCAGATGATATCTTGTCTTTAAGTAACCGACACGGTCCTCTATGTGTGATTCATCATTTGAGCTTGATCAGTCTCTTATACACAGATCTGTTTACAATAGATCTTGATTGACAGGAATATGATATATTGCTATTGCTGGAGCATGATGATATGATGACTCTTGATTTATCTCTTCTTTCACAATCCTGACAGGCTCAAAGGTAGGAATTTCACTTGCTTTAAACCTATCAAAAAAGTTAGAAGAATTAGTAGATATAGAGTTATAAACCACCAGTACTGAACAATGATTATCTTGATTGTCAGCATTTGGGTTATTGTATCACATACCAACTGTAGAATCATAATCATCTAGCACCTCTTTAAGATTCACTCCTGCTAAACCTGCATGCAAACTGTTAGTATTTTTCAATTAAATCATTTTTGGATGAAGTTTGGGAATTGGAGAGTAACATAGAGAATATGGAGGGGGAACTGAATTATAAACAGTGCTACCATCTGAATGATATCCAATCCCATGTTTTACCTGTGCCCTTGTTGTTTAGCAAAAAGCTCATCCTTTTTTATGTGTGAAAGAGTCCATTTATCAAGATTTGTTTGAAGATGTGTCGTTTCAAATTGAGCTAAACAACCCTTTCTCTTAGAATATTAATTTCAACATTACGCTCCAAAATGGTTCTTCTTAAAAGAACATTTTCTGCCAATGCTTCATTAAGTTTCCTTGAAAAAGCACTTTCATTTTTCTTTTATTCCTAATTGATTATTTTTAATTCTTTTTCATTTTCGAATAACAATCTCTTTACCTTATAAATCCCAAATAACCTGATTTTGCAAAACGAATAACACATATCCTGAACAGTCTCATAAGGAAGACCCATGATAGTTCGTTCTGCAGCTAAGCTCTTCTCATACTTGTATACATTTGTGATTTTATGTTGGTCCTTTTCTTTGACTTTTAGCCTTTCATTATCCTTAACATCTTTCTCGTCTTCAGTATCCTCATTTCTCTCAAATTTAGGTTTATTGTCGGTGTTAATATTCAATGTGTATATATGCTTGTACGTAGCACTATAACAACATGTGTTTAGCATGTTTGGACAGACATGTGTCTTTCACGATATTCTTCTTATAAATTTATGATAAATGCTTTTGTGCATCATTGATCAAAATTTTAGGGGGGGTAGAATCATGAAAACAATATAACAACAATATTTTCTAATGAATTGTCAATATAAAGGAGCTGAAACCTGAGCATTAACTTGGTTGGAGCTGAAACCTGAGCACAAACTTGGTTTTTGGATACATGAAGCCTTTAAAAATCTTCTTTTACACAATTGTCATGAATACAAAGTCAACAAGGTCCAGTAGAGATAAATGGTTCTATCAGTTGATTAGAACCATATAACAGAATAAGAAGCTACAGTGTTTTTAAACATCAACAGAAGCAACAGTGCATTTTTTAAACATCAACAGAAGCAACAGTGCATTGTAAGCATCGGAAGAATCCATAGTGCTTTTAGCATCAACAGAAGCTACTGTGTAGAACTTAATAAAATGTGTTTATTCGTAGATTGGTAAACTATGGATAAGTTAATGTTTTTAAAAGTATAATCTATTTTCATAGATTGGTAACCTATGAAAATTTAAGTTATGCAGAAAGAATTAATTTTAAGTCATCCGCAGATGACATACGAAATCCGTAGATGATCTTCAGCAGAACTAAAAACTGTAGATAAGTTAAATAGGATAGAGGGTCCCACTTCATTAATTAAATGAAATTAATGTGTCTGAGAGAGTATAAATGATGTTTTTGACTTAAACACTCATTATTCATGCAGGACCGGTGAAGGGGTCACTTACAACAACACAAAAGGGAGAATAACTAAACTTTATCAAACAGTGAACTGGATTAACCACAAGTAATGACAGTAAGAACACAAGTAATTAAGAGATAGAACACAAGAGCAAGATACACAAGAGTATGGTTTTCAAGATTGCAGTATATTGCTTTCTCAATGTTCTATTACAAGTGTTACAAAGCATGAAAGAAAGATACAAGAACATGAGATACTTATACTACATCCTACAACCAGCCACACTATGAAAGCCAGCTAGATGCAATTGACTAGACACAAAACAAAATCAATTGTAGAGTCAAAAAGGCAGATTGCCTTTTGACTAGAGACAAAGACATGCCATAGCTCACATCCTTATCTATTACAAAAAGGATAAAGTACATGAAGTAGAAAGTTACAGACACAAGACCTCAATGTACAGTTACCAAAAGCATGAACCTTTTCACCAACTCATGTAAGTTGGTGACTTTATAGAGTTGCAACAGAAAGGGGTCCAGCTTTATGGAAAAGTACATAAGATAAAGCATGTTACTAAAAGTCTTCAAAAGAAATTTATCTTCAAGAGTTGAGCTTCAAAATACTTTGTCTCTAAAGATTCGAAAGACTTCATCTTTGGCTTCGGAAGATATTGGTCTTGGCTTCAGAAGAATTTACACTTAGAGTATTTTTGTTGCCTTTGTAAAACTTCCTAAGCATTCTTCTTCAATGCACTTGTGCAGCATGAAGGATAGACTTTGGATGTTTGGGTTGCATCAGCCTCTTCATATATTCTCTACAAACTCCCCCTAGGCTGATGCTACCAAAACACTTAGTAGACTTTAGATATCAACAGTACTCATTAGGATAATCACCATTCCTTTCTTCATGAGGTGATCAGGATCCTTCAGTTTGTCAAAATGTCTTCTCATGTCAAAGAGATCATGTAGAGGCAACTGAAACATGTCTTGTCAAGTGTAAATGTCTTCAGTGCCTTGATCTTTAATGACATGCCATCTTTCTGGATATGTGGTGTATGTCCAGGACAAGATGGGTCTTTTTGATGCTAGAGGAACTGTTTGAATGGGAGTTGATGTAGCATCCTCTAGCTGCACATCCTTAGGATGTTCTGACTCATCCTGAGGTTCAGAAAAGGATGCATTCTTCTTCTTCTTTGGCTTTGGTTTAAAAGCCATCCTTTTCTTTCTCTTTACAACTTTTAACTGAGAAGACTGGCCTGCAGTACCAGATTATTCTTCATTGTCTTTCTCAGTTGGGTCTTCAACTCTCACAGGTTCAGATTGAGAGTGAGATTGACCCTGCTATGGATCAGAAGATGAAGCTTGCTAAGATTCAGCAGGAGGTCTAGGTTGTGTTGTCTCTGGTTGTTCAACCTTAACCTCCACTTCAGGTGGGGCTTGACTTGGAGGGGAATATAAGTCAACCTGCTCTCCACTCTTGAACTTCTGCTTGATCACCCTGATATGCTCATCCATAGTGGATAGAGACATGGGGCCAAGTCTCCTTCCGAAGAATCCATACAGCTTCAAGAAGCTCATCATCCTATGCCTGTCAGCAGACTTCTTCATATTCTTTTGGATGATGACTCTTAACTTTGCAGCTTCTTCCCTTAGCTTCTTTTTAGTTGTCTTTCTTTCCTTGACTATCCCAAGTTCAAGTTGTTTGAGGTACTCAAACTCAACATAGTAGTAGGACAAGGGAATAAGTGCTTCTTCTTGATAGAGGCCTGTGGCACTCAGGTAGTTAATCATCTTGATCCTATCTTCTTCTTTATCTAACAGAGGTTCTTGTTGAACCACATCCTCTTGTGCAGGACTTTCTTGAACTGGGGAGAGGGTAGGCACATGCTTGTACAATCTTTTCTTTCTTCTGTCTTCTTTGATTTGTACTAGAAGCTCTGCATCTTCTTCCTCCTTCTCCTTTGACCTTTCCAGGTCAACCAGTTCATTAAACTCCTCTAAGGGGAGAGAGATGACATTGTCTATGTCATAGTTCCTTGTATGCAGATAGTTTATCTTGACTACCCTTAACTCGTCATTTTAAGTATATGGTCTGGGGGTAGCCCTGATAGCAAACTCCACGAGTCTTGAAGACTTAATAGAGGAACTTTCTCCCCTCAGCTTCCTTTTCCTCTCTCTCTCCTCCTCAATCTCCTTAGAAGTCATTTTTATTTTCCCTTTGTCACTCACAGACCTTTGTGACTCAGGGTGGAGAGAGCTTTGGCCTTCATTGCTTGGTGTAGCTTCCAAGCTCTGGCCAGAGAGAGCTTGAGAAGCACCTTCACCAGCAGGTGTCTCAAAAAGGGCATTGATCTCTGCAGCAATTATTGGTGATAAGACAGGGCTCTCACATTCTGTCACTAGGCCTTCAGTCAAGGTTACCCCTATGAAGCTAGTCTTAGGGTTTGCCTCAACATCCAATTGACCGATGACATTGCCTGATTCCCATAGTCTTCTTCTAAGGCTAAACTCTGTTGTGATCCGGTCTTGGATTCTTTAAGCCAACTTGTCAGCTTGTCTTGATTGGCTTGGATTGACAAGTGGCATGTTGACTAAATCCAGACTGTCATAATAGTTCATGGTCTGAAAATTGAAGATCTCTTGTTGGCCTTGAACTTTCATGATGATTAGGGCTCTCCTATTGTTGTCATACCTCCACCCAATGATGTGATTGGAAGATGATGGAGATGACATGGCCCTTGGTATCCCTTCTTTAAATAGTCTCTGTGTGAAGGAGTCTATGTAGTCCACATCAATGTGAACTTGAGGAGGTTGCTGAGAAGGTACAATTGCAAGGGAGGATGGTGAGTCCTCAGTGTCCATTCTCCTCAAAGAACTCCCAGGTTCTGTGATTATAATGACTTTCTCCCCCTTTTTGGTAGCATCACCCACTTGCATAGGTGAGCCAGGAGTTAGGTCAATCACATCAACAGGGTCTTGTGTTCCTGGTTGAGCTCCTCTTAAAGGTCTCTCAGCTAGTTGTTCCTTAAGATATGAAATCTCAAGTTACTGATCATTGACCCTATTCTGCAAGGTAGTCACTTGAGATTCAATGTGACTAACCTTGGAGACTAAATAGATGCATGTTTGAGATAGTTTTTGCACCATTAGTCTTAAATTCCCCTCATCTTCATCACAAGAATCATTGGGGGATGAGATGATTGGACCAAAGTCCTCACTCTCACCACCAGCTTCAGGTTCTTGGTTGTTGGATTTCCTTTGCTCACTGGCAATCTCAATTGAGATGTTAGTGGGCTGAGTTGCTATGGTTGAGGTCTTAATGATGTAATCACTTTCAAAAGTTAGAGCCTCTTTCATATGGACATCCTGAACATGTTCAAAAGTGTCCACCTCAGTTGTAGGTGACAGATGTGGGCTAGAAGTAGGAGACTCATGTGCACTCATTTCTCTTTGAGTAGGGGAAAAGAAGAGAGAATCATGGTACTCACTGAAACCTAGATCTTCATCAGTATAGAAGTCGAGGTTGGGAATAGGTTGATTGAGATCTAAAGGCTGGGGATGGTAACTGTCCCCTGAAGGTTGATCACCTAACTGTTGAGACTCATAGTGATGGCTTAAGGCAATTTGGGAGAGGTGGCTAATGAGCTCATCAGGCTAAGCATGAGGAACCTCAGCACTAATCCTTGAAGAGATGGGAGTAGTCTGCTCCTTAGGAGAAGTGGGAGCTCCAGGGTCCACTTCCTCCTGTATGGGTGAATGTATAAGGACCTGCACAAACTGAATAGCCTGAGTAGGGGTTCGTTTGGATTTTCTTTGGTAGGTGAGGGTGATTTGTGGTTGTTTGGGAGGTTGGGATGTAGAAGGTGTGGGTTCAACACTAGCTGGTGCTGCTACGTTGTCACCTTGAGCAATGAGCTCTAACATTTTTAGGACATGTGCTAAATCAATATTTCAGATTCATTGAGCTTGGAACTTAGGATTCATCTCGTTCACATCTAGAAATCAAAATTAAGATGGGTGGACGTGTGTGAATCAAAGAACAAAGAGATAGATAATAATAATGTTATGATTTCATTGATGTTGATAAACAAGTTACAATGAGAATCATAGA
>BJCM01273505.1:0-37200 GCA_018326385.1 Flaveria bidentis | reverse complement strand
TTGGTTGACCTGCCTCCCAACAAATGCCCAATTGGTACGAAATGGGTGTTTAAGAACAAACCAGATGATTGTGGTATTGTGGTGCGTAACAAGTCAAGACTGGTTGTGCAAGGATTTGCTCAAAAAGAAGGGATTGACTATACTGAAGTCTTCACCCATGTCGCTCGTCTTGAAGCAATCAAAATTTTTCTCGCTCATGCTGCTCATAAACAGTTCAAGGTCTATCAGATGAATGTCAAGTGTGCTTTCCGTTACGGAAACATTGATGAGGAGATATATGTGTGTCAACCACCAGGTTTTGAGGATCTTGATTTTTCCAATAAAGTCTTTAAGCTTGACAAGTCTCTTTATGGTCTTCATCAGGCACCTAGGATCTGTTATGAGACCCTAACACAATACCTCTTAAGCAATGGTTTCTCTCGTGGCACCATCGACATGACTCTTTTCAAGAAAGAAGTGAATGGTGAAATGTTGTTTCTCCAAGTTTATGTCGACAATATTATTTTGGGCTCCACCAATTCACAGTTATGTCTAGAGTTCGAAGAGGTGATGTGTAATTGGTTTGAAATGAGTATGATGGGAGAAATGTGCTTTTTTCTTGGCTTACAAGAAGAACAAAAGCCTAAAGGCATTCTTAATCATCAAGAGAAGTATGCTAAAGAAATTTTGAAGAAATTCAAGATGGATGATGTATCTCATGAAATGACTCCCTTTACTGCTCAAACGTGTCTCACTCCTGATGAGAACGGGAAACCTATTGATCCTCATCTATACAGATCTATGATCGGTTCCCTTATGTATCTTACAACAAGTCATCCTGACATCACTTTTGTTGTCGGATATTGTGCTTGATACCAGTCGGCCCCAAAAGAGTCTCATGAAAAAACTGTCAAGAGAATTTTTTGTTATCTCAAAGGCTCCTCTCGTTTAGGTGTTTGGTATCCATATGGTGGGAATTTTGATTTACATGCTTATTCTAACAGTGATTCCAATGGTTGCAAGTTAAACAAAAAATGGATGACTGGAGGATGTGAATACCTGGGCAACTGTCTGGTGTCATGGCAGAGCAAGAAATAGACCATTGTTTCCCTTTCTACAAGGGAAGCAGAATACATTGCTGCCTCTAGTTGTTATTCACAAGTCCTTTGGTTACAACATTAGATGATTGACTATGGAATCAATTTTCTCCAAACACCATTGTTTTGTGACAACGAAGCAGCCATCAGGATCGTTAAAAATTCTATTCATCATTCTCGAACCAAGCACATCGAAACACAGATTCATGCAATTCGTGATGCACATGAAAGGGATTTTATCGATATTATTCCATTGACACTAAAAACCAAAAGGCAGATCTTTTCACAAAAACATTTAACAAACCTCGATTTTATGAAATGATCTCTATGCTTGGTTAATATGTTTTTAAACCTCTTTTATTTTCTCCTATTTTAAAAAAAATATTATTATAATAATAATAAAGATATTTTCTTTTAAAAATAAAATTTCGGGGGAGTGTATATAACTTACATAAAAATAAACTGGGTGTTGAATTTCAAATGACGAGAAATGATTGTATATCTTCTGGATATGCTCATTTAAGCATGACTGGTATTTAAAATGAGAAATGATAGTAACTGATGTTGCTCTCTGATTTACATCTTATTTTTTATTGCATATTAAAGTAAAGTAAACAGACTCTTTAAACGATATGCTTGATAGACTCAGCCTAAAGAATAAAGTATACAACAGCAATATGATTTAAATTAAAATATATGCTTAAGGATGTCTGGATTTACGCGATCATTTTGGCCTACATGAAAAATGAGTCCCAACAAAAAGTGGATTGAGAATTGATCTTTCACCCACCATGATACTAATCTCATAAGCCAGATCTTTGAATCATGTACGGTGTATTTATGTGTCTTGAACTTGTACTTATCTCCTCTGCTGTACGGTGGTACTGACCTGGAGTGATGATCTCCTCTGCTGTACGGTAGTACTGACCTGGAGCTCTCATCGGCACTTACTTAAATGGTCATCTCCTTTGTTATACGTGAATATAGACCGGAGCTCTCACCATCTTGATCTAAGTTGTCTCAAATCATCTAAATGATGAATTCATCACAGACGGCAATATTCTATTGAGAATCACTTAAACACTAATTCACAAGCCTTGTTCTACAAAGATCGTATCAAATTCAAGAAATCCTGAGGTTGGGTGAGGGTTTTTGCCAAATGGTTGTGGGCTCCTAACATTCTATGGTACTTAATCGAACCTTAACAAATCATATGTTGTTTGTTGAAAAAAAATAAGGCATGGGTTTAAGTGGACAAATATATCAGCAATCGTGATTGATTTGTTTCTGAATTTCAACAGTTCCTTTAAAGACTGTAATCAGATTCAGCTATCGGTATGATCTCATTATCGGTCGATTATTAAAGTCATCAATGTGCTAATGTATATCTTGAGGATGTGATCTCTGATTAATTTAGATCTCAGTTATTGATGTTACTAATAATAATAATAATTATTATAAAAAAAATTCTTTGCGAAACTATACTTTCGCTAATTGTTTCACTAAACGAAATTGCAATTTCGCTCAACATTTCCATCCTGTGCGATGTCATTTTTTATCTGATTTCCTCTTGGCGAAATTGCAGCTTCGCTTGGCGAAACTATAGATTCGTCTGGCGAAACTATAGTTTCACCTCATGCGAAACAATTTACTACATATTTGATCGAGATCATATATTTGGCGAAACTATAGTTTCGCCTCATGTCATTTTTGATCTGATTTCCTCTTGGCGAAACTATATATTTGGTTTGCGAAATCATCCCCACACTTTCGCATAATCGCACTGCTTAGTTTCTTAGGGCTGTTTCGTGTCCTCTTACATGCTATTTAGAGAATTTGTGTTTTTGCTGTTGATTGGTTGTTGATTCCAGTTCGTAAGTGAGTTTCAAACTCAGGACCATCATTTTATCTTGTTAATATTATCACATTGTGAGTATATTTGATCGAGACTCTTTGGTACCTTCGTTGTCCTTCCAGCAAAACTACCGAAAGTCCAGTGAAACTGAACGAAAGTTCTTGAATCCTCAGCGAAACTGTAAGGTTATGTTGTCCGAGCGAACTTAACAGTTACGCTGGCTATTTTTCAGTTTCGCTATGCCGAAACTATTGTTTCGACATGTTGAGTCTACCTCACTGTTTGGGTGAAACCGGTGTGTTCTTGCTGGCGAAACTATACTTTCGCCTGCCAAAATTATAAATCATCCTGTGAAATTATAGTTTCAGCCAGCGATTTTAATTTTTTTTAATTAATTTTTCTTTATCACTTTCTTCTTTTTTATTATTACTTATTTTTATTGTTATTGCTTTATATATTCTTTAATAATTCATTTGATTTGTATATCAGGTTTAAATGGCAAATTTAAAGTTCGATGAGAGAAACAACATCACCGCTATTCTGGATGATACACATCCTAAAGCTGCCGGGTTTAGAGACTGTATTCCGTGGCTGCAAAGATCTCCTGTAGCTTACGCTATTTCTCATTCCACCACCATATATGATATTCATATTAGAGATTTCTGGAGATCTGCTAAATATGATAAAAGAGGGAATACCCAAAGGATCACTACCAAATCTTAGTGCATGAGATGACCATCACTGCAGAGACAGTTTCAAGGATTTTGAGGCTAGAGGAGGATTCTGGAGAAGAGATTTCTATGTCCGATGCTGAGGTGTTTGTAGCATTCCAGAGCACAGGTTATGAGGGGCTAGCTTTTGGTTCCCGAAAATTGATCAAGAAGTCCTTTCTCTCCAAAGAATGGAGATTCATTACCCACGTCTTCATTATGTGTCTAGATCATCGTAAAGGTGGATCAGACGGGCTGAACATTGACTGGGCAAAAGCTATCGTGTTGTGCTGCAGAGGAGAGAAGGCAAACATTACAAGACTAATATTTGCTTGCATGGCAGAGAATGTGATGGCCCTGAAGAAGGATATGTGGCTTTTGTATCCTCGATTTCTTCAAATGATCTTTAATGACCTAATTCCAAATGTGCCAAGACACGGGAGGTGAAAAGGTTGGTGTAGATGAACCCACATATTTTTGCACACTGTTGTGCCATCTGACATGGCATTAGTG
Organism: Flaveria bidentis; assembly: GCA_018326385.1. NCBI lineage: Eukaryota > Viridiplantae > Streptophyta > Magnoliopsida > Asterales > Asteraceae > Flaveria > Flaveria bidentis. The sequence continues at coordinate 33,046 of BJCM01273505.1, read as the reverse complement.
GGAAGATCACACACTTGTGGGAAAACATGTACCCACCCAAAAGGTGGAACTATATTAGAAGGGTGGACGAGTCGGAGAATAAACGAGCTGAAGAAACTAGTGCACAACAGACTGATGCAGCCAAGAAGAGAAAAAGATATGCAAAAGAGAGATTATGATTTTGAAGAAGATGTAAATGAAAGGGCTGAAGAGATAAGGGTTGAAAAGGAGAAGAGATCGAAGAAGAAAGCTAATATAACAGAATCAGAGAGGAGAACTAAACAGAGACATCAAGCATTCACTAAAACACCAAGAAGGGAAGAAAGAGGAAGCTTAGATGAGGATATGATTCACAACCTCAATAGTTCTCTGGCAAATGAACTAAGCATGATAAAGACCAAACTCACCAACCAAGAGATATGGGAGAAAAAAAAATGAGGTGATAGAGAGAATGAAGAAGTTGCTGGTACATCAAAACTCACTGATAAAGAAGTTGTTTGTAGAAGTTGGTCAACTGAAAGCTACTGCCAGTCTGCCCAATCAACTAACTCATCTGAATTAGATGATTTAACTAACACAGCTAAATACCCATTCTTGAACGTGGGTACTTCCTCCAGGGCAGGAGAGGTCACATCTTGTGCAGCACCTGCTGGTGCTGAAGGTCCTGAGATAAGACATGAAGATGAAGGTAGGGAAAATGAGAAGGAAATTCTGGAGGATGGGTTTATAAACATGGGATTTGATATGGAAAAGGATCAAGTTGGAGAAGAGGTGGTTAGGGAGAAGTCGGTTGACAAAGATGGTGAGAAAGGAAATGGACTAGTTGATAAAGAAGAGGATGATGAACAACTACAAGATTTGATTCTGAACCAGAATTCTATGAAGTTGATGACAGGCCATTGATATATGTATCCAAGAAAGGAGAGCTTGAAGAAGATTTTTTTGAGATGGATAACACTAAATGGTTTGTTAAAGAGAAGGAGCCCGAAGAACTAACTCCCCTTTTTCAACACATGGAAGGGTTGAGTAAGAAGGAGGCTAATAAGGGGATCATAAGTTGGTGCTATAACCCCGACCTCAATATGTTTATGATAAAGCGGAGAGGGGGTGGAATTAGCTACATGCATTAGAGGAAGGCATTCAAGACCTTGCCTAAATAGGATCTAAGGTGGTTGGCGGCTCTACAATTACTAAATGCAAATCTGAGTGAACGAGCCACACTTTTGGATAAAGAGAATCAGAATGGGCTAAATGACAACTTTGAATCGTTTGGATACATTGAGGCTGAGAGGAAATGATCAAAGAGAGACAATGATTGGAAAACTTGTAAGTGAAAGATCGTACTAAGGGTGAAACCCCCAAAGACCGTGAATAGGGTCAGATTGGCAGATCCCTCCCCCCAATAACTATAGAATTTTGAAAAGTGGTTTTATGATAACAATACAGGGGAGACAATTATCAGAGTGAAGAATGGTGCTGAGTTCAAAGTCTTTGATCCAACGGAACTATTTAGCTTCTGTGATGAATACCTGCTTGTTCTGTGCGAGAATCATATCAAAGCAGGTGCAGGTGATGAGACGAGAAGCCAGTCTGTTTATGACTATGGCAAATAAGATCAGAGGTGTGAGGGCTGAGGTGAAGAGACTAGCAGAGAGAGTAAGGGCCCAAGACGATCTAAACATAGATATACAAGATTTGGCCAGACAGTTTAAGCAAGCGAGTGCTCATCCTGAAGGGGCTCGTGAACCAGGAAGAGACCATGGAGAATCATGTGTTGAAGCCCCCGAGGAAGTTGTTACAGGAGGTGCTAAAGAAAAATCAAAGGCAACAGAGGACACTAGAGCTGAAAAGATACATCAAGACGAGTGAAGGTGGTGAGTTCCAACCTAAGGGAGTATTGAAGATTATGTATAGGTTGGACTCACCTTAGTTTAGATTGTTTACTTTTGCTTGTAATAGGTCTTTTATTAGTTTCCTTTTGTATGTAATTAGATTTATGTAGTTTTGAAGTCCAGTGAGACTATAGTTTCGCTCACAGTCAGCTGATTAGTTCGCTCGGCGAAACTACTGTTTCTGCCGGGCGAAACTACAATTTCGACAAAACAGTTTCGCAGACAGCGAAACTAAGATCTGCTATATATAGATTTCGATCATTTTCATTCAAGGTAAGCTTGCAAAACCCTAATCGTTGATCCTTGTTGCAAGCTACCTTTTCTAAGCAGTTATTACACAGAAATATCATCGTGTTTTGTTGTTATTGAATGTTATGATCTTCATTGTTTATTATTGAATGAGTTGTTATTGTGTTCAATCTTCTTTGTTCATCTTGTTTAGATTGTGTGGTTGATATTGAATGATTCTTCATGTCATTTGCATTGTTATTCAATCATATGGACCTACATTCCTAGATCAAACCATTTCTTCGCTTCCCAAACTAGTGTTAGTTCTAAGCCCCCACTGTTTCTTGCAAAGCTCCTCATGTTTTATCCTAGAAATTGTCCATTTTTCAAGATCGGTTTTCAATTTACTCGTTTCAAATTCAACAAGTGCCGCACATACTAATAAAGCATTTATTTCCATATTTCTTTCTAAAAGATTTTTTTAAATACTCATTTTCCTTTAAAGATTAATTTAATTTAACAAAATATTTTGATTCATTTGTGTTAAGTTCCTTATTAATTTGTTTTAAGTCCTTTTCATTTTCTAATAGTAACCTGTTAGCTTTATAAATCCCAAATAGATGAATTTTGCATGAAGGAGAGCACATATCTTGGATTACCACATAAGGAAGTCCCATAATTACTTTTTCAGCAACTAGGGCTTTTTAGTATTGACAAACGGGAGTGTTCTTCTTGTATACTTCATCCTCCATGACTTTCTTCCTTTTTTCTTTAATTTGACTTCACTCTTCCATTCCTTTAGCTCATACCTCTAGCTTCACTTCACTTGCCTCAACTTCATGTGGTTTCCCTACTTTAGCAGCTTCATAAGCAGTTACTTTTTCCTAAAAAGCTTCACAACTACCCTTCTCTTCACCAATCTCAACAACCTTTTCCTCATGAGCTTGAACCTATTGTACCTCATCTTTATAAATCTCCTCATCTTGAATTTCGTATCTCTACTCCCTGAAAGGATCAAAGTTTTCAACGGAATCCACATCAGTTTCAACCACCTCAGCCACCGGTTCATAATTAATTTCATCTTTAGTTTCTTTAATTTTAGCACTCCAATCAAAGTTTAAGATAAGTGTTGTTTCCTTCTTTGGCTTGGCTTCTTCTTTGTTGGTGATCCAAAGACTTTTGAAGTTCCAGATGTTCTTGCTTCAATGATGATTGGAGATGGAAATTCTCTTTTGAAGTGGCCTAAATGCTTATAGTTGAAACATCTCAATTTGGACTTATTTTATTCAAGTTTTGAGTTTTGATTTTGATTGCCAAAGATTTTCCATTCCATAAACCTTCTTGCACGCAATGTAGCATTGCCATCTACCACTGGATATCAGTTTCATCCAAGTCATCAGGGTCTACTTGATACATATCCTTTGTCATTCCTTTGCATTTCAACTCCCCTACAACCAAAGCATCATAACTGTTTACAAGTATTCCAAATAGTGCCATAGTTTCATATTTGAGTAGTGACTAATGTGGTTGAGCTTGAACTAACACTTGATGATCCACTACCAGACTTGTTTGACATGCCATATCCAGAACATCCACCATAAGTTGCACCATATATTGAAGAGTTTGCAGCGGATGAATTCAATGCAGCATTTTGCGAAAAATTATGGGTGGCACCATGCATTGATTGTATTCACTCCTTTTTATAACCAAATCAAATGATTTTAGTTTCTTGATTACATCCAAATCAATTGTTAAGGTCAGTAAGGCTTTCATTTTTGTGTCCAACAAATGAGTTAAATGTTCTTCTTAGCCTGGGCTCTCTTTTCCTTCGTCAAGTTGTAACACCCGGTTATTCTTTTAAACATAGCAAAGAAGAATAAAGTGAAGAAGAAGAAAGAAAGGTTATATAACCCAAGTTGAAGGGTTAAAAGTGTAAAAAGGACAAAATCTTTGAAAAGTTGGTGATAAAGGTGGCATGGCTGCCCATCCCTCTCTCTACATTCGTATCACTTGGATTTTAGAGAGAGGATGAAAGAAGAGCAAAACTCTCGGGTTTTTGAAGAAGAACCAGAAGAGATCGAATTCAAGGTAAGAATTCTTGGTTCTAATGTGTTCTTAACCAGTTTAGGCCTCGGTTATATGCCCATACGTGTTATATGTTGTTTGGGTGTGTGTTAGGTGGGTTTTAGGTATTTGAAATCGATTTGCAAACGGGTTTGAAGAAGTCACTCCTAAGAGCTGCAAAGGTGAGTAATAGAACCCCCTTTTACATTTTTTAAACTGCTTTGGGGGCTGGAAATTCATGTATGAATGTTTTTATAAAAATGGGTTCTTATACTCGTATGTGTGTATGTTGCGGGTGGGGTTTGATTATGGGCTATGTATGTGTTTGATGATGTTATTGATATGTTTCTATGGCCTAGAATGCATGATTTAAGCTTAGAATAAGTTGAGAATGATTGTGGACTGAATTTTGATGTTTAAGTGTGAGATAGGCTGCTCATGCACCCAAATAGGGTTCATGCGTCCAATTGAAAATAACTGCCTAAGTGTCCCCATGCGCCCAAAACCTCATGCGCCCAAATAGTACTCATGCGCCTAGAAATAGGCTGAATTTGACTAAGTGTTCATGCACCCAGATGTGAAGTCGTTGGATCGGTAAACATCCGAGCGTGTTCTTGATGGAAGGATAAACAAGAGCAAAAACCAAGAGACAATCAATAATACGAACTATAATTTAATGGTTTCATTGATAAAACCTAACGATTACAAGCTCGTTACAACATAAGAATCAAGACTCTTGGCAAGGGGAGATCGAGCATGATCTCCCCTCTCATCCGGCAGCCCTAGGCTCCCAGGAAGACTCCCACTCAGATCCCTATCTCTCTACACATTGAAACTAGTATATATAGGCATCGGCCCATATTAGATGTGACTGGGCCCATTCGTGCGATTGGACCATGCGTATGGTTGAATTGTAAGATTGGACCATGCATATGATTCAATCGTACGTCTGGACCATACTTATGGTTCAGTCTTACGAATGTCCCAATCGCATCTCTCAGTCGCACGGCTAGTCCATTAGCATGGCTCAGTTGTACGACTGAGTCTCATTCGCATATGCTCCTATGAATGACATAGTTTCATGTGTTTACAACATATGAGGTGTATTACATTAAGCCTAGACTACTCGACAAGCGACGGACACACTATATATGACTATATATTCTCCAACAAATTCCCCTTGGACGTTGCTTGCGAATAGTAGATAACACCTCTTACAATCTTCAGTCAATCTTTGCTCTGGTTTCCAATAGAATCAAATGAACAACCATATTAGCCAACATTGTTGATCCGTAAGGTTGCTACAATATCCCTGAAAATGAAATTAGGCACAATAGATTTCGTTTACTTTGCAGAACACCATTATAGCAGCAAGATACCGCATATGACTGATTTTTTTCCAGATAATGGTGTGAACAGTTTTCCATTGCTTCAATCTTCACACAGGCTAACCTGATTAACATTAACACCTACAGAAAATTCCCCCTCACATTCAGCATATCCCAATATATAAATGTTGTGCTCTCTTGGCGTCTTCATACGGTGTATTGGGCAAAAGGTAGAAGGTTTCAATCCATAGCTGACAATATCAAACAAATCAACATGCACGTAGATTCATCATCAGAAACCTACTCACATAATCACTTTCTGATTGTGTCTTCAATTTCTCTATACATGGATTCCCCCTAAGAATAAGAATCCTCTCTATGCGGATAAATATAACTTGATTGGCCCATAAGTAGTCAGATGCTCCTGACTACCCCACAAAATCAACATCGACTGCTGACATCATCTCTTCTCTCTTTCGTGTTCCAATTACATTCACCTATTTTGGAAGTCGATGAATAGTTGGGTATACATCGAACTTATTTGACAAAAGAACCTCAGGGTGAATATGCTTTGCTCATCCTCAAATCTGTGGAAGAAGCAGTTATAGACTCTTGTTTTTTGTCTGGAACAAATGCGGATGAGTCAATGCGGATGGCTCATTCGTGCGATTGAACATACGACTGGTCCAGTCGCACGATTGAACATACTACTGGTCTAGTCGCATGAACGGGTCTGCACGCAGATTTTCAGATCTGCAGCCGCCAGGGCTACCCAAAACCCTAATCTGACGAATTTTACATGAACCGAAACAAAATAGGCATCATCAGATTCGAAAGGGTGATCAGAACGTGGTTTCGAGTTCAATTTTAACATAGAAACACCACACGTAACAAGATCTGAGCAAAACACAAAGAACACAAAATGGGTTTAACGTCAAGATCTGAAATTTGATCCAGAAATCAAGAGCTCGGGTTCCTAAAATGATTGATAGATCATTTTAGCAGTAACCGGCTCAGATACCAATTGTAAATTCGTTGGATCGGTAAACATCCGAGCGTGTTCTTAACGGAAGGATAAACAAGAGCAAAAACCAAGAGACAATCAATAATACAAACTATAATTTAATGGTTTCATTGATAAAACCTAATGCTTACAAGCTCGTTACAATATAAGAATCAAGACTCTTGGCAAGGGGAGATCGAGCATGATCTCCCCTCTCATCCAGCAGCCCTAGGCTCCCGGGAAGACTCCCACTCAGATCCCTATCTCTTTACACATTGAAACTGGTATATATAGGCCTCGGCCCATATTAGATGCGACTGGGCCCATTTGTGCGATTTGACCATGCGTATGGTTCAACCGTACGACTGGACCATGCGTATGGTTCAATCGTATGACTGGACCATACTTATGGTTTAGTATTACGAATATCCCAATCGCATCTCTTAGTCGCACGACTGGTCCATTAGCATGGCTCAGTCGTACGACTGAGTCTCATTCGAATATGCTCCTACGAATGACCTACTTTAATGTGTTTACAACATATCAAGTGTATTACATTAAGCCTATACTATTCGACAAGCGACAGACAACTATATATGACTATATATGCACCAACACCAGATAGTTCATGCGCCTAGGCACTCATACATTTGCATAGTACTCATGCGCCTAAAATCTGCCTAAAATAGAATAAGTGTTGCTCATGCGCCCCAATAGTGCTCATGCACCCAAAAGATTCTCATTCGCCTAATTGTTCCTCTTGCGCCTGAAGGGTCATGCGCGTGCATAGTGCTCATGCGCCTGCATAGTGTTCATGCGCCTAAAGACTTAGATTATTTTCTAACTTTTTAGGGAAAAATGTAAAAGTAGGATTTGACTTGGGATGTTCCCAGGGGCTATGTAAGTTGACTTTTTGAGTCATAGATGATGTGATGGGCATTGTATGATGATGATTATGTTATGTATGATGTTATGCATGATGGTATGGGTGATGTATGTTATGTATGCATGCAGATATGTATGTTGATTTGTATGATTATGTTAATATTCTTGTTATGTAAGTATATCTTTCCTGTTGCTTTACGTGTTATAGTTATGAAAGAAATGATAAAGTATTATGTAACGTAAAGTGAAAGATAATGAAAAAGGAACATAATGATAGAGTGCATGCATTAATGAAAGAGAAAGTAAAAAAAGGCTTGCAAGCAAGATGTAGGGAGGTGCACGGCTCTAAAATGCCGTAAGCTCAACTGTACATGCATGGATTCCAGACTTTGTGACTAACCAATAGTTTAGTACATGGTTTATAGTGATTAATCACCTCGGTGTAGTTACTACGCTATGTGTAGTGTGGAAGTTAATTATGATATTTGGCCGGTACCCGAGTTATGCATAATGTTAGAGGTGTAGTATACAGTTGGGTTTATAGTGACTACTCACCTCGGTGCAAGTGACACGCTATGTGCGGTGTGGAAGTCATTTATGATCTTCGGCCCAATACCCGAGTTATGTATAATGTTGGAGGTGTAGTATACAGTTGGGATCTTGTCGCTTACCCCAGTGCTGGTGCCAGGCTATGTGAAGTGTGGAAGTCAATTATGACCTTCGGCCCAGTACCCCATTTATTTGGGGGATAGCTGATGACACTGATCCAGATAGTGATAAAGAATATGGTAAAGAAGGAAAGAGTTAAGAAAGAATGTGATAAACAGTAAAAGAAGATAATAATGATATTATCCATGTGTACGTACGATGTGTGATCATGTACAACAGTACAGTATGATTGGAAAGAAAGTAAAGTATGTTTTATTTTAAAACTAGAATTCACTCAGCAACGCTAACTTTTTATGCATTTTTCAGTTGGCAGGTAAAGTTACTGAGGATGGCACGGGGCGACTACTTGGCTCTTTTGGATGGCATTCTTTTGTTTAATGTTTTTGCATTGTAAAGCGAACAAATGAAATCATGTAACTAATTTTGTATTATTTTGCAAAAGCATTTTTAATGAAAATGTTGTTTTTAATGTTTCCGCTGCAACGTTTATTTCAAGTTAATGTAATTATATGTTTTATGTGCGATGATTGGCCAGCTGTAAGCATCCCGGGAACGGGGCCTTACTAGTTGGTATCAGAGCTAAAGTTTAAGTGAAACGGGTTAATTTTCAAAAGAAACCTAAACTTAAACTGAAAATGGGACGGAAAGGGAAGGGATTCCAGTCTGAGTAGCTGCATGCCATCAGGTATTTTCTTAATGTTAACCACTATTACTTGCGCATGTTATGTGGTTTATGTGCTGTTAGTAGATTTAGATACTGATGTAGTCAGGATAGGAAATGGTTGGGGTATGAAGAGTGAAGTAAGTGGCTAATCACAACTGGCCACTATAATTAGGGACTTACTATACTTGACATAAACTGAGCTATTATGTTGAATGACCGTGTTGGTGTTTGAATCTTATAGTGTGTGTAGAAGATGGCTGGTGGTAGATCATCGAAAGCTTCACGTGGCGGAGGTCGTGGTGGGCGTGGTACTAAACCACGGGCTACAAGAGGAAGGCCTAGTGCCGAAAAGGTGGTTCATGAAGAACCCAAGACCCCTCATCCAGAGGCTGGGGATGAGAGTGCTAAGTTGAGAGCTTCAATGAAGGAGGTTGTCATGGAGGAGGTGCACTAAGTCATGTAGACAATCTTACCGTCTGTGGTGACCGAAGTAATCAAGGTTTTGAGGGAGGGAGAAAGGAAGGAAAGGAGTAGGCCTACGGGCGAAAGGAGACAGCCTGAGATTGAGACTATTTTCTCTGATGACGAAAAGGAAGAGGAAGAAGAAGAACCTACGCCAGAGGCGGCACGAGGCTGCAATTACGGGGTATTTCAAAGTTGCAAGTCTCCAACCTTTGATGGTAATGGCACTGTTGTTGCTGCTCAGCAGTGGATGAGAGAGATGGAGGCTTTTCTGAATATCAGTGAGTGCTGAGAGGACCAAAAGGCGAAGTTTGCTACCTACTCATTTGTGGACTCGGCTTTGTGCTGGTGGGACAATATTGTCCAAGCTGAGGGTAGCTGGACCATTGGAAGAATGAGGTGGTCAGAGTTGAAGAGGTTGGTGATTGAGGAGTTTTGTCTTCACCGTGAGATGGACAAAATGGAGAGAGAGTTCCTGCAGCTGGAGGTAGGAATAATGACACATCAGTAGTACACCACCAAGTTTAATGAGATGGCACGGCTGGTGCTGAATCAGGTGATGCTTCTATCATGAAAGATTAAGAGGTGTATCCAAGGCTTGCCGTCGGATATCTGTAGGCACATGATCACTGCCCGACCGAGCTCGTTTAGGTCGGCAGTCGACTTGGCGGGGAGGTTGTATGATGAAAGAGTTGTGGTGGTGGCCGAAGGCAGCAAGAAAGGTGGTGGTGATCAGAATTGGAACAAGAAGCGATTTGGACGTAGCGGAGCCGCTCTAAGCAACAAAGGTGCACGGGTGGATGATCGACGCGTGGTCACATCCAGTGCGGGGTCGAAGAGCTGTGTTAAATGTGGACGAGAGCGCACCAGGGAATGTAGAGTGGGATCCAATATCTATTTCCGTTGTGTAAGGATCAGACATGTGGCGAAGAAATGCGAAGTGAGGAGGTGTTATACTTGTGGCGAGGAGGACCACATGAGCATGGACTGCAAGAAGCCGAGGGCTAAAGGATCGGGAGTGAAGAAGGCTGGAGGTAAAGGGCAGAGGGTGAGTGCCAGAGCGTTCATGATGACACAGGAGGAGGCTAGGATGGCCCCGATGTTGTGTTTGGTACATTTCTAGTAAACCAAACTTTAGCCTCCGTGTTATTTGATTATGGTGCTTGTTAGAGTTTTATTTCTGTTGCTTTCTATGCTAAATTGCCTGTTAGTAGTAAGAATATGGATACGCCCTTCAATGTAGAAACTGTCATAGGTAAGTGTACCAGAATTTCTGAGATGATAGAAGGTTGTGACGTAGAATTAGAAGGTCACAAGTTTCCCGTTAGACCAATTGTGATGAACTTAGGAGGGTTTGACGTAGTCTTAGGAATGGATTGGCTGGTGGACTACGAGGCGAATATTATGTGTCGTAAGAAGATGATTCGATTGGCAGCGCCCGACCGGAGTTCGGTGACGGTTCACGGTGACCGAGTCATGATGATTCCGAAAGTGATTTCCATGGCGGTGGCGGGAAAGTGCATGAGGCGTGGGTGTAGTGCCTACTTGGCCTACATGAAGGATATGGATACGCCAACACCACAACTGACTGATGTACCGGTTGTGTGTGACTTTTCGGATGTGTTTCCCGAAGACTTACCAGGAGTGCCACCTGACCGTGAGATCGAGATTTAGATCGACCTGATACCGGTGCCCAACTTGTAGCTAAGGCACCGTATTGGTTGGCTCCGACTGAGATGAAGGAGTTGATAGAGCAATTGCAGGAGTTGCTTGATAAAGGGTTCATCAGACCGAGTATCTCTCCTTAGGTCCCAGTCTTATTTGTATAGAAGAAGGACGGTAGCATGAGAATGTGTATAGACTACCGTGAGCTGAACAAGTTCACAGAGAAGAATCAGTACCCGTTACCGAGAATTGATGACCTATTTGATCAGCTTCAGGGTGCAAGTTGGTTTTCAAGAATAGACCTTTGATCCGGCTACCACCAGTTGAAAGTGAAGGAGCAGGATATTCCTAAAACAGCTTTTCGCACACGTTATGGACACTATGAGTTTCTCGTTATGTCTTTCGATTTGACCAATGCGCTAGCTGTTTTTATGGATCTGATGAATCAAGTGTGTCGGCCGATGTTGAATAAATCAATGATTGTGTTTATTGATGATATTCTAATTTATTCAAAGAGCGAGATAGAGCATGCAGGTCACATTCGGGAGGTTTTGGAGACGTTGAGAAAGGAGAAGTTCTACGCCTAGTTCTCCAACTGCGCATTTTGGTTCCGCGAAGTCCAATTCTTGGATCATGTAGTGAATCCTGAGGGGATTATGGTAGACCCGACAAAGGTGGAGGCGGTGATGCAATGGAAGTCTCCGAAGACGCCGTCCGAGATTCGTAGTTTCTTGGGTTTGGCGAGCTATTACAGGAGATTCATTAAAGACTTCTCTAAGATAGCTTCTCCATTGACTAAGTTGATCCATAAAGATGTAAAGTTTGTATTGGGTCAAGCTCAGGAGAAGGCATTCGAGGAGTTAAAGGTGAGGTTGACTCAAGCTCCTGTCTTATCGTTACCCGATGGAAGCGAATGTTTGGTGGTTTATTCAGATGCTTCCTGTTCAGGGTTGGGATGCGTGTTGATGCAGAGAGGAAATGTTATAGCTTATGCATCCCGACAGTTGAAAGTTCATGAGGTTAATTACCCTACTCATGACTTAGAGCTAGCGGTCGTGGTCTTTGCGTTAAAGATTTGGAGGCACTACTTATATGGGACGAAGTGCACCATATTCACTGACCACAAGAGCTTGAAGTATTTCTTCGAGAAGAAAGATTTGATAATAAGGCAAAAGCGATGATTGGAGCTCATAAAAGATTATGATTGTGAAATCCATTATCATCTGGGCAAAGCCAATGTGGTTGCTGATGCCCTTAGTCGAAAGGAGAGACCCGAGCCGATTCGGGTGAAAGCTTACTAGTTGATTTTGACCTTTGATGCGATGAAATAGGTCAAGGAGTTTCAAGATGAGGCAATGAAAGAAGATCATCTTAATTCTGAAAGGATGAGAGGTCTGGTCGCGGAGTTGGGTGAAAACACACTTGGTGTTAGGACCCGATTCAAACGAATATGGATTCCTCTTTTTGGGGATTTACATGGGAGGATCATGGATGAAGCTCATAAGACCCGATACTCCATTCATCCCGGTGCTACCAAGATGTATCAAGACATGAAGAAAGATTATTGGTGGTCGGGCATGAAGTGTGATGTGGTGGAGTATGTGAGTAGATGCCTTACTTGTTTACAAGTGAATGCCGAGCACCAAAAGCCGTATGGGAAGATCCAACCTTTGGATATACCAGAGTGGAAGTGGGAGCATATCACCATGGACTTTATTACAAAGCTACCGCATACCACGGGGGGGTATGATGCTATTTGGGTGATAGTCGATCGTTTGACGAAGAGTGCTCACTTCCTACCGATCCACGAGACGTATTCATCCGAGAGGTTAGTGGATCTGTTCATCAAATAAAATTGCAACTCATCATGGTGTGCTGATGTCTATTGTGTCTGATCGTGATACCCGGTTTACTTCTAAATTCTGGAAGAAATTCCACGACATAATGGGGACGAGGTTACACATTAGCACGACTTATCATCCTCAGACGGATGGTCAGTCAGAAAGGACGATTCAGATGCTGGAAGATATGCTTCGGGCATGCGTCATTGATTTTTGAGGAAGTTGGGATGACCACCTACCATTAGCTGAGTTCTCATATAACAATAGCTATCATGCCAGTATTGGTATGCCCCCTTATGAGATGATATACAGTAGGAGATGCAGGACACCTGTGTGTTGGGGTGATATCGACCATAAAGTGTTAGAGAGCATCGAGGTGGTCGAGGCTATGACTGAGAAGCTAGAAAGGATCGAAGCCTTTATGAAGGCAGCTAAAGATAGGCAAAATTCGTATGCTGATAAACGACGTAGACCAATTGAGTTTCAGTTGGGTGATAGAGTTATGTTGAAAGTCTCACATTGGAAGGGTATCATTCAGTTCAGAAAACGGGGCAAGTTGAGCCCAAGGTACATAGGGCCTTTCCGAATCATTGCTCGAGTAGGAGAGGTGGCCTATAGATTGGAGTTAGCAGATGAATAGTGTTTAGTAGACGAGGATATAAACGTACCACTGGAGGATATCGAGGTAGATGAACGGCTCAATTATGTGAAGTAACCGGTGGCAATCATTGATCGTAAAGAGAAGAGATTAAGGAATAAGGTGGTTCCTCTTGTGCGAGTATAGTTTAAGAATAAAAAAGGATCTGAGTCTATGTGGGAGACTGAAGAATACCCACGATTGTTTGAGGAATAACAGGTTTCGGGGACGAAACCTATATAAGGGGGTGGACTTGTAACACCTGGTTATTCTTTTAAAGATAGCAAAGAAGAATTAAGTGAAGAATAAGAAAGAAAGGTTATATAACCCAAGTTGAAGGGTTAAAAGTGTAAAAAGGACAAAATCTTTGAAAAGTTGGTGATAAAGGTGGCATGGCCGCCCATCCCTCTCTCTACATTCGTATCACTTAGATTTTAGAGAGAAAGGACGAAAGAAGAGCAGAACTCTAGGGTTTTTGAAGATGAACCAGAAGAGATCGAATTCAAGGTAAGAATTCTTGGTTCTAAGGTGTTCTTAACTGGTTTAGGCCTCGGTTATATGCCCATACGTGTTATATGTTGTTTGGGTGTGTGTTAGGTGGGTTTTAGGTGTTTGAACTCGATTTGCAAACGGGTTTGAAGAAGTCACTGCTAAGAGCTGCAAATGTGAGTTCTAGAACCCCTTTTTACTTTTTTTAAACTGCTTTGGGGGCTAGAAATGCATGTATGAATGTTTTTATAAAAATGGGTTCTTATACCCGTATGTGTGTACGTGTGTATGTTGCTGGTGGGGTTTGATTATGGGCTATGTATGTGTTTGATGATGTTATTGATATGTTTCTATGGCTTAGATTGCATGAATTAAGCTTAGAATAAGTTGAGAATGATTGGCGACTTAATTTTGATGTTTAAGTGTGAGATAGGCTATTTATGCGCCTAAATAGGGTTCATGCGCCCAACTGAAAATAACTGCCTAAGTGTCCCCATGCGCCCAAAACCTCATGTGCCCAAATAGTACTCATGCGCCAAGAAATAGGCTGAATTTGACTAAGTGTTCATGCACTCAAATAGTTCATGCGCCTGGGCATTCATAAGTATGCATAGTGCTCATGCGCCTAATATCTGCCCAGAATATACTAAGTGTTGCTCATGCGCCCCAATAGTGCTGATGTGCCCAAAAGTTTCTCATGCGTCTAAGTGTTCCTCATGCGGCTGAAGGGTCATGTGCCGGCATAGTGCTCATGCGCCTGCATAGTGTTCATATGCCTAAAGATTTTGATTATTTTTTGACTTTTTGGGGAAAAATGTAAAAGTAGGCTTTGACTTAGGATGTTCCCGAGAGCTACGTAAGTTGACTTTTTGAAGTCATAGATGATGTGATGGGCATTGTATGGTGTTGATGATGTTATGTATGATGTTATGCATGATGGTATGAGTGATGTATGTTATGTATGCATGCTGATGTGTATGATCATTTGCATGATTTTGTTAATCTTCCTGTTATGTATGTATATCTTTCTTGTGGCTTTACGTGTTATAGTTGTGAAAGAAATGATAAAGTAATATGTAACGTAAAGTGAAAGATAATGAAAAAGGAACATAATGATATAGTGCATGCATTAATGAAAGAGAAAGTAAAGAAAGGCTTGCAAGCAAGATGTAGGGAGGTGCACGGCTCTAAAATTTCGTAAGCTCAACTGTGTGTGGTTTTGCTAACCCTTAAGGATACACGCAGGGGTTCCAGTCATTGTGGCTGACCAATGGTTTGGTTTATGGTTTATAGTGATTACTCACCTCGGTATTGGTGCCAAGTTATGTGTTGTGTGGAAGTCATTTATGACCTTCGGCCCAGTACCCGAGTTATGCATAATATTGGAGGTGTAGTATACAGTTGGGTTTATAGTGATTACTCACCTCGATGCTGGTGCCTGGCTATGTGCAGTGTGGAAGTCATTTATGTTCTTCGGCCCAGTACCCGAGTTATGCATAATGTTGGAGGTGTAGTATATAGTTGAGATCTTATCGCTTACCCCGATGTTGGTGCCAGGCTATGTGTAGTGTGTAAGTCAATTATGATCTTCGGCCTAGTACCCCATTTGTTTGGTGCATAGCTGATGACATTGATCCAGATAGTGATAAAGAATATGGTAAAGAAGGAAAGAGTTAAGAAAGAATATGATGAACAGTAAAAGAAGATAATAATGATATTATCTATGTGTACATACGATGTGTGAACATGTACAAAAGTATAGTATGATTGGAAAGAAAGTAAAATATGTTTTATTTTAAAACTATAACTCACTCAGCAACGCTGACTTTTTATGCATTTTCTAGTTGGCAGGTAGAGCTGCTGAGGATGGCACGGGGCAGCTACTTGGCTCTTTTGGATGGCATTCTTTTATTTAATGTTTTTGCATTGTAATGGGAACAAATAAAATAGTGTAACGAGTGTTGTATAATTTTGCAAAAGCATTTTTAACAAAAATGTTGTTTTTAATATTTCCGCTGCAACGTTTATTTCAAGTTAATGTAATTATATGTTTTATGTGCGATGATTGGCTAGCTGTAAGCATCCCTTGAATGGCGCCTTACATAAGTCTTCATTTCCATCATAAAACTCACATAAGGAATCATACAAGGACTCTGCACTTTTGCGTTCAGCAAAATGGTTGTAGATATATTGAGATAAGCACAGAGTTAAAGCCTCAAATGCTTTTTGATCCTAGTTGATTAACTTATGATCTCTTTCTAAAAAGGTTTATGCATGAGTGTTTGTGTTGGTTGAGGTAGTATGTCCGACAGTGATAGTAGGGGTATGTGGATCATTAAAGATTGTTCCCCACTGGTTGTGATCTGTGTAGTAGAAGAAAGCTTTCAAACAACGTTTCCAAATCTTCAAAATTGTTACCATTGATAAGCCTCGGTGGCCTATTGGATGCAACACTTTCCAAGTCAAAAATGGTTACATTGGTGGTTGTCATTTTCAAACTAAAAGGTAGTTTTGCTGGTAATTTCGCTAGGAATTTCGGCAACAGTTTCGCTCAGAGATGAGACTAAGAAACAATAGTTTTGGTAGTATATTCGCTGAAATTAGTAGAACTTTTGTTCGGAGAACAAATTTGGCGGCACTTTTGCTTGCTTGGCAATCAAGGAGAGTGAACTTTTGTTCAAAATGTAATACTTTTGCTAAGTGGCAAAATTCAACTTTCAAAAACACAAGCTCGATAGTTTCACTGGAAACAGTGATATTGTCGTCGGAAGAACTGTAGTTTGGCGGTATGAAACTGTTACACTTTTCAAACACAAAATCTATCAGAATTCACCCAAATCATAATAAAGTTATGATTGGATGATTAGGATATATTCCAATGAAAAACTAGATGTTTTTCAATTGATTTCCATATAAAAAACAAAGAAGATAAGATTCAAATGAATGGAATAGTGTTTTTTCCAAAAACCCTTCAAAAGCTCAATAAATCAAGAGCACTAAGACTCTGATACCATATTGTTGGTCCATATGATTGATAAACAGTGCAAATGATTCACCAAACATACATATCACACTAAGCAAACATGAATAATACAATGACACAATAAATAAATTTCAAATATATTTAATAATCACCAAACTCATAATGAAGATGAAACAATGGCTCAAATATTGATCTGAATAAGATTCCAGCCAACAAACAAAATTGAAATGATAATATTTCAGTATTTGGGTTTGCAAAACTTGCTTACAATGAAAGAAAGTTTCTGTGACAACTCACTCGATTTCGTTATGCCAATGCCAATGGGGTGATGTGACAACTCACTCGATTTCGTTATGCCAATGCAGTAAACCAGGGATGTAGCACAACCATGTAAGATAATTTTTGGGACAAAAATTCTTTCAACATGGGGATAATGTGAGATCCGGTAATTTTTCGTTATCAAACTCTGTTAGTTCCATTAGGTCTTACATACACGTGTCGTGAGCACACACTAGTTGTCATTGAACATTGGTGACTTAATAATAATAACCTATGATAAATAATGATAATCTAATTTATAGATTTGTTCATTAGTTGTGATTATGTGATGCATAAATTTGTAGAATTCTAAATGTTTATTTTTTAAATTTTACGCGATAACGTGACAATGTGTTTTATAGATATTTCATGTGTTTTGTAACTTGTTGTAAATGTTTTTGATTATGAATATTGATTAATAATACTCGTAATTTGTAGTTAAAACTGTTATAAAATGCTAAAGAGAAACTTTTACAAAAGTTGGTTAAAAGGGGGGGTTTATATGCAAAAATCTATATATGTTAAGTTGAAAAATACCAACCCTAACCTCCCACAACCCAATTTCGGCCAAAAACAGCCCCAAACCCCTCATTATTTTCTAAATTAAGCAAGAACAAGTACAAACAAGTTGATTTTGATTAGTTCCAAGTGGTTGCAAGGTGTTAGCAAGTCTAATTCTTGATTTCTACACATTTAAAGGTTAGATTTCATCAAGTTTTGATAGTTTTGATTCATGATGAACCCTAGTTCGAAATTATGTATGAGAATATGAAATTGATGATTGTTAGAAGTTGATATGATGTTAGTTAGGTTGTATGAATGCTAGATTATGTTGATTATGCAAGAAATCCATGGTTTGATCATCTAGTTCATATATTGCCTAAAGAAAAACCTTTTTCTTTATGGAATTCATGTTTTGATGATTAGCATATGTTAGAAGGATTGTTATGATTGCTATGAACTAGATTAGGGATATTATTGATGAACTTGAGATTGAAGTTGATGAAAATGTGGATTTTGGATATGACTTTCCTGAAAGGGAAACTTTATTCTTATGAATTTTTTTGTGATTTGATCATGATTTGATGATTGTATGATGTTGGTTGTATTGCTTTAATGTTAGTATACATGGATTGTGCAATAAAGATCATGAAATCTAGTAGTTGTTCATACCTTTCTATAAGTAGAAACTTTTGGATATGAGGTTTGTGAATTATGATGAATTGATGATGTTGGTCATGCCTAAATGATAGTTATGAACTTGATTAGGTATAAAGTTGATGAATTCGTGAATGAATTTTGATGTTAGATTAATTTTGGGTGTTACTTTCCCAAAAGGGACACTTTGTTTGTGAGGAACATTGGATATGGTGAATTAGGCATGTTCATGATATCAGTATCATGTTAGAATGCTTGTTGATGATGTCTGATGTGGTGGAATGTGTTAATTGGGTTGTATGGATACTTGATTGATCATTTAGATAATTTAGGTTCTTGATTATGGTACATAATGATGGATTATGGTGAGTGATTAGGGAATCATGTTTCGGATTGAACTTGATCACTGTTAAGCATGTTGATTGTTTGAGATTCACATGAGTTGTATGATAATCTAATGTAGAATGATGACATTGTTAGAACTTGCGTTGATGATGTGACACATGTGAATAATATCTATGATATTCATGTATGTTAAGTTGATATGGATGATTAAACAATATTTCAATTAATGTCACCAACGTGTCAAACGGGTCAACTAGGTCAAATGAGTCTTGCATTCCAAACCCTTGGGTCAATGTGTTTATTGAGCACCTAGGGTAGTTAAGTTGGACACGTACTTATGTACTTGTGTGTTCTAGGTAACCTTTGAAGGGTTGTCTTTCCGTCCGTAATAGCTTTAATCATTGTTTGTTGCGCATCAGGTGAGTTCATGCCCCTCTATTTTATAAACTTTCTTTTGGGGGAGGTAGCATACTTGTACTCAAACGCTATTTTATTATTATAAGTTGTGTATGTTTTAACATAGTGCTTAATACCTTGAAAAGTCCTCACACTTTTGGATCGTTAATAATGGTAACTAGCGGGAAATCTTGGGTAGTACTACTGGGTCTGACGCGCCCCACCCGTGCGACTTGAGGTCAACCGGGTGTAATTTTTCCTTAAACACAAACATCATCAAGACCTGGCAAGTCGTGACGGGAGGCAACAAACAAAAAACAGTCAGCTTCGATCGCAAAATCACTATGGTTATTACTTGTGAATATAGACTAGCTATCTATTTTCAAAGCATTTCTTATGTTAAGAAAATGTTATTAATTATATTAAATGCAAACTCTTGAACTCACCAACCATCGTGTTGACATTTTAGTATGCTATTCTCAGGACGTTAACTCTGCTTGCCATTAGAAGCACCACGCTGGTCTAGCATGCATTCTAAGACTCTAGTTAAAAGACATTATTGTTAGTTATTATTTGTGGATGTTAATTTGTTGGGTTGGTGCATGTTTTGCGAAGTTATGCATTATTATTTTTTTATACTTTGGTTTTGTTTTAATCACTAAACGCTTCCGCATGGTTTTCAAGTTTGAACTTTGTTTGTTTTGTTTTAAATGTGGCATATAGTGTCGTTCTAAGTAACTAGTGACTGTGATACTAGTTTGTTCACACGCCTCGCGGTAAAACTCCGCACCTGGATTTTGAGGATGTGATAGATTGGTATAAGAGCTACTGGTTATAGGAAACTAGGTTGCATACACACTAGTCTATAACCGCACACAGTTAGTTAGTTATTCATTGCTTATCCTCTTACTGTATACTCATTGGCATACATCACATACACTGCGATATGGCATCATCATCATCTTCATCCCCTATTCGACACATATCGGGAAAGGAACCCAAGGTTCCTATTGTTCATTCATCATCTATGAGTTATAGTTCTAGACCCCCGTATTTATATCTTATGTGTACTTTCCGGATGAGTAAAAAAATTGAGTTGGACATGGCTAAACCTAACAATTGGGACTGGTATCGCACTACCCTGATTAGGATGCTAGAAAAGAAAAAAAATATTCCATTTACGATCCCTACCCTAACTAGAGATGCCATATTATAGTCCCTACCATCCACACCTCATATGGCTATTGCAGCTTTAGTGGCCTCACATTAGGAGGATATAATTCATATACATGAGCTGTAAAACTTGCTCGAGCCTTCATAGGCCCCGAGGAAGGAGCCTGAGGAGGAGCCGAAGGAACACTTGATAGTGTAGCACTCTTATGATGGAATGCTCAAGTCTAGATGTTGGGCCAGTAGATGGGTAATGCTTTGCCATGGGGTGAGTTCAAAACAATGATGATAGAGGAATATTGTCCTTGTAATGAAGTTCAAAATCTAGAAGCTGCGAACTAGTAATTAAAGATAGAAGGATCTGACATCGAGGCCTACTCTACTAGGTTTCATGAGCTAGCTACATTCTGTCTTGGCATGGTTGAGCCGCCAAGCCGACGAATTGAGCTCTACTTACATGGTTTGGTTTCAGAGATTCAGAGTATGGTGACTGCTGCAAATCACCCTACTATTCAACAGGTTATCTGACAAGCTCACAAGCTCACTAATCACGTTGTGGAGTAAGGGAAGTTACCCAAGCGGGGTGTTGTGGCAAGCATGCCTAACAACAAACAGAAGTAGGTAAACAATGCTAACAATGGATCATCGTCCGGTAACCCACCCCAGCAACATCAACCTCAATAGCAACAGCAACACAGACGGTATGATAAAAATTGCAACTTCAATCAATCTTCTTCATCATCTCAAAGACCAAGTGGATATGTGGGGAAATATCCAAAGTGCAACCGATGCAACTACCACCTCACTGGCAGGTGTGACAGCTTTCGATGCCAGCGTTGTAGGAAGGTTGGACATGTGGAAAAGGATTGTCGTGGAGAATTGATGAAGAAGCATCAACAACCTTAGCAACCTCAGCAGCCCCATGGAAGACCAAAGGGTTGCTTTGAGTGTGGAAAGGAAGGAAATTACAAGAAAAAATGTCCTCAATTGAGAAGAAATAGGAATGGCAGTGGGAATGGTGGAAATAACAATAATGGTGGTAATGGTGACAACAATGGTGGTACCAATTATGGAGCCAAAGGGAGAGCCTTTGTCATGGGTTCAGGTGAGGCTCTAAACGATCCTACTACTGTTACTAGTAAATTTCCTATTAATGGTCATTTTGCTTTTATACTGTTTGACACCGGAGCCAATAGGAGTTTTATCTCTACTAAGTTTTGTTGCCTCTTAAGTGATATGTATTCTGTATTGGAGTCTAAGTATGTCATAGAATTGGCTGATGGTAAGCGAATCTCTGTTACGCATATCCTTAAAGATTGCAAGATAGAACTTGCTGGTCATACCTTCGATATTGATCTTATGCCCGTTACTCTAGGAAGTTTCGATGTGGTCATAGGCATTGATTGGTTGTCCAAGAAGCAGGCAGAGGTGATTTGTCATGAGAAGGTCATTCGCATTCTTATGGTAGACGGGAAAACTCTTTCTGATAAGGGCGAGAAGAGTGATGTTGTAATAGGCATCATATCATTCATGAAGTCTCAGAAGTGGCTATGCAAGGGTCACTTAGCTATATTAGCCCTCGTCTCCAACAGGCAGCAAGAGGAAAAGAAAGTAGAGGATATTCCGGTAGTTCGTGACTTCCCAAAGGTGTTTCCAGAGAATCTGCTTGGACTACCACCTCATCATCAAGTTGAGATTCAGATCGATTTGACTCCTGGAGCTGCTCCGATTGCGCGAGCACTTTACCGGTTAGCACCGAATGAACTGCAAGAACTATCCACACAACTCCAGGAGTTGTTGGATAAAGGGTTTATTTGAACGAGCTCATCGCCGTGGGGAGCACCTGTTCTCTTTGTTAAGAAGAAAGATTTCACTTTTCGAATGTGCATCGACTACAGGGAGTTGAAAAAAGTCACAGCCAAGAACCGATACCCTTTACCTTGTATCGACAACTTATTTGATCAGCTTCAGGGATCTGGCTATTATTCGAAGATTGATTTGAGATCTGGTTATCATCAACTGGGAATTTGAGAAGAAGTCATCTCCAAAACAACATACCATACTTGTTAAGATCATTACGATTTCTTGGTCATGCCTTTTGGGTTGACGAATTCACTAGCAGTGTTCATGGATCTCATGAAACATGTGTGCAAACACTATCTCGATCAGTCTTTTATCGTGTTTATCGATGACATCTTGATCCATTCTAATACCAAGGAAGAACACGGGAGCACCTACGTTTAATCTTAGAATTACTCCGAAAAGAACAGTTGTACACCAAAATTTTCAAGTGTGAATTCAGTATTCATAAGGTGCAATTATTTGGTCACATTGTTAACGAGAAGGGAATACATGTGGATCCTGTAAAGATTGAGGCTATAAAGAACTGGTCGGTACCCAAGATGCCTAGTGAGATAGGGCAATTTCATGGACTAGCAGTGTACTATCAGCGTTTAATTGAGGTATTTTCAAAGATCACTCAACCTCTCATAGCTTTGACCCATAAAGGAACAACCTATAAATAGGGTGAGAGTCAAGAAGCTGCTTTTCAGTTGTTGAAACGAAAACTGTAGCGCACCGATATTAACATTACCTGAAGGAAGTGATGATTTTATGGTTTATTGTGATGTTTCTATCCAAGGACTTAGTTGCGTTCTAATGCAACGTGACAAAGTAATAGCTTATGTCTCGTGACAACTAAAGGAACATGAAAAGAACTACACTACTCATGTCTTGGAATTAGGAGCAGTGGTATTTGTCTTGAAGATTTGGAGACATTACTTGTACGGTACCAAATGCACTATTTACACCGATCACAAGAGTCTTCGGCATATCTTTGAGTAGAAAGAGATGAACATGAGGCAATGATGCTGGGTGGATTGCTAAACAATTACAATTATACTATCAAATATCACCTAGGAAAGGCAAATCTAGTTGCTGATGCCTTGAGTAGAAAGGAAACCACTAAGCCCTAATGAGTGTGTGATTCACAGCTTACGATTAGCACTCACTTGCCTGAACAAATCAAGGAAGCCCAGACGGAAGCTTTGAAAGCGGAAAACATTGGATCTGAATCCTTATGTGGAATGGACAAAAAAATTAGAGGTGAAATCAGATGGAATTCTGTGTTTCATGGATAGACATTCGCTACCTTTGTATGAAAATCTAAGAGACTTGGTGATGACTGAAGAACATAAGTCTAAGTATTCTATACACCCTGGTACCGACAAAATGTATCATGACTTGAACGCACACTATTGGTGGCTTAATATGAAAGCAGATGTAGCCATGCACATAAGCAAGTGTTTAAAAAGCTCTAAGGTTAAAGTGGAGTATTAGAAGACATATAGGTTACTACAACAACCTAAGATCCCCTTGTGGAAGTGGGAACAAATTTCTATGGATTTCATTACTAAGTTGCCTAGGACTCCTAGTGGTTGTGACACGATATGGGTGATCATGGACCGACTGACTAAGTCAGCTCACTTGGCGATCAGGGAAACTTATAAAATGGACAAGTTAATCCGAATTTACCTGAAGGAGATAGTTTCGAGATTTGGCATGCCGATCTTAATTATATCTAATCAAGATGCTCATTTCACATCTCATTTCTGGCAGTCGTTACAGAAATATTTGGGTACGCATTTAGATATGAGCATTGTCTATCATCCACAGACCGATGGACAAATCAAGCATTCTATTCAAATTTTGAAAGATATGTTACGAGCTTGTTTGACTGATTTCAGAAATAATTAGGAATATCATCTACCATTGGTCAAGTTTCGTACAACAACAGTATCATACTAGCATCAAGGTAGCACCATATGAGGCATTGTATGGGCGAAAGTGTAGATCACCAGTTTGTTGGGAGAAAGTTGGTGATAGTCAATTCACTGGTCCCGAGTTGGTACACGAGACCACTAAGAAGATAGTACAAATACAAAACCGTATGGCTGCAGCCCGAGATAGACAGAATAGTTACATAGACAAACAACGGAAACCTTTAGAGTTTCAAATTAGTGACAAAGTGTTGCTAAAAGTCTCACCATGGAAAGGGGTGATTCGGTTTGGCAAAAGAGGCAAGCTTAATCCAAGATACGTTGGATCATTTGAGATTCTAGAAAGAATAGGTCCGGTGGTGTATCGATTGGACTTACCTAATTCATTGAGTGGCGTTCACAACGTATTTCACATCAAAAATCTGAAAAACTTTCTGTCTGACGAAACACTGGTTGTACCACTCGAGGAAGTACAAGTAGATGATCAACTGCGCTTTGTAGAAGAACCGGTTGAAGTAATGGATCGTGAAGTCAAGACTCTTAAGCAAAGCAAGGTATCTATAGTCAAAGTTCGTTGGAACTCAAAACGTGGACCGGAATTCAAGTGGGAACCCGAGGATCAGATGAAACTTAAATATCCTCATCTATTCGAAACGACAACAACAGTCAAGGAAGGTACTAATTAAATTTCGGGACGAAATTTCTTTCAACATGGGGATGATGTGACTACTCACTTGATTTCGTTATGCCAATGCAGTAAACCAAGGAAGTATCAAAACCATGTAATGCAATTTTTGGGACAAAAGATCTTTCAACATGGGGATAATGTGACATCCGGTAATTTTCCGTTATCAAACTCTGTTAGTTCCGTTAAATCTTGCACACACGTGTCATTAGCACACACTAGGTGTCGTTGAACGTTGGTGACTTAATAATAATAACCTATGATTAGCAATGATAAGCTAATTAATAATTTTGGTTGTTAGTTGTGACTATGTGATGCATTAATTTATAGAATTTTAAATGTTTATTTTATAAATTTTACGTAATAACATGACAATATGTTATATAGATATTTCATGTGTTGTGTGACTTGTTGTAACTGTTTGTGATTATGATTATTGATTAATAATACTTGTAATTTGTTAAAACTGTTAAAAAATGCTAAAGGGGAAACTTTTACAAAATTTGGTTAAAAGGGGGGTTTATATGCAAAAATCTATTTATATTTAGTTGAAAAATCCCAACCCTAGCCTCCCACAACCCAATTTCAGCCACAAGCAGCCCCAAACCCCTCATTATTTTCGAGATTGAGCAAGAACAAGCACATACATGTGGTTTTGATTAGTTCCAAGTGGTTGCAAGGTGTTAGCAAGTCTAATTCTTGATTTCTACATGTTTAAAGGTTAGATTTCATCAAGTCTTCATAGTTTTGATTCATGATGAACCCTAGTTCGAAATTATGTATGAGAATATGAAATTGATGATTGTTAGATGTTGATATGATGTTAGTTAGGTTGTATGAATGCCAGATTATGTTGATTATGCAAGAAATCCATGGTTTGATCATCTAGTTCATACATTGTGTAAAGAAGAAACTTTTTCTTCATGGAATTCATGTTTTGATGATTGGCATATGTCAGATGGATTGTTATGATTGCTATGAACTAGATTAGGGATGTTATTGATGAATTTGAGATTGAAGTTGATGAAAATGTGGATTTTGGAAATGACTTTCCTGAAAGGGAAACTTTATTCATATGAAATGTATGATTTTGTGATTTGATCATGCATGACTATTAGGAAGGGTGCAATGCATGTTTACAACACAACAACACAAGTGAATAGAGTTAATTAGAATGCTTAATAGATCAAATAGGGAAATAGAAAAACCAATTTATATGAAAGCTAAGAAAAACACAAGCATAAAGAGACAGATTTAGAACACAAGTATTTGGTTTTCAAGGATGATGTATATTTCTCTCTAGTTCCTTACAAGTATTTACAAAGAAATAATAATAAGATATAAGGACCAGAGATACTTATACTACAACCTACAAACGGCCATACTTTGAAGGCCAGCTAGATACATGATCTAGACAACAACAAAATCAATGTAGAGTCAAAAGGCAATTGCCTTTTGACTAGTGACTATGACATGCCATAACTCACATCCTAATATATTACAAAAAAGATAAAAGTACATAAAGTAGAAAAGTACATACTCAAGACCTCAATGTACAGTTCTTTAAAGCATGGACCTTTCACTAACTCATGTAAAGTTGGTGTCTAATCAGAGTTGCAGCGGAAAGGTGGTCCAGCTTTATGGTAAAGGTACATCAGATAATAGCATGTGTTTAAAAGTATTTTGAAGAAATCTGTCTTCAAGAGTTGGCTTCGGAAGATTTTGTCTTTGAAGCTTCAGAAGACTTCATGTTTGGCTTCAGAAGATATTGGTCTTGGCTTCGAAAGATTTCACACTTAGAATGTTTTCTAAGAAAGAGTGTGAAACTTCCAAAGCATTCTACTTTAGTACACTTGTGCATGCATGCAGAAGAGACTTTAGATGTTTTAGGTTGCATCAGCCTTATATGAAACCTTACAAACTCCCTATAGGCTGATGCTACCAAAACACTTGAAGATCCTCATCATGATAATGACTATCCCTTTCTTCATAAGATGATCAGTATCACTCAGACTCTCATAGTGCCTTCATATATCAAAGAGATCATGTAGAGGTAGATTGAACATGTCTTACCATGTGTAGACATCTTCAACACCTTGATCTCTGATGACATGCCATCTTTCTGGATTTGTAGTGTATGTCAAGGACAAGATGTGTCTTCCTGATGCTAGAGGAGCTACTTGAACTGGAGTTGGTTTAGCTTCCTCTTGTTGCATATCCTCAGGATGTTCTGACTCTACCTGAGGTTTGGAGATGGATGCCTCTTTCTTCTTTTTCTTTGGCTTTGGTTTAGAGGCCATCCTTTTTCTCCTTTTTGAACCTTTTAACTAAGAAGATTGGCCTGCAATACCTTTTTGATCTTGTTTGTCTTTCTTAGTTAGGTCTTCCTCTCTCACAGATTCAGATTGAGAAGGGACAGAACCCTGTTGTGGATCAGAAGTAGAAGCTTGTTGATCCTCAGCAGGAGGTTCAGGTTGTGTTGTTTCAAATGGTTCAACTTTAACCTCCACTTCTTGAAGGATCTGACTTGGTGGGGAGTGTAAGTCAACTAGTTCTCCTCTTTGAAACTTCTACTTGATCACCCTTATATGCTCATCCATAATGGATAGAGACATGGGGCCAAGTCTCCTTCCGGAGAATCCATAAAGCTTCAAGAAGCTAATCGTCCTCTAACTTTAAAGCATCCTCCCTTAACCTTTTCTTTGTGATTTTTCTTTCTTTGGTTACTTCAAGTTCATGTTGTTTAAGATTCTCAAACTCATTGTATTCAAAGGATAGGGGAAGAAGTACATCTACCTGATAGAGGCCTGTGGCACTCAGATAGTTGATCATTTTGATCCTATCAGTTTCTTTGTCCACCTTAGGTTCTTGTGGAGCCATATCCTCTTGTACAAGTCTTTCTTGAACTAGGAAGAAGGTAGGGACATGATTGTAGAGTCTTTTCTGTCTTCTTTCTTCTTTGATTTGAAGAAGTAATTTTGCATCCTCTGCCTCCTTTCTTTCCTTTGACAATTCCATGTCAGCCAGTTCATTTAATTCATCTAAAGGGAGGGAGATGATATTATCAATATCATAGTTCCTTGTCTAAAAGTAGTTTATCCTGACTGCCCTCAACTCATCATCCTGAGTGTTTGGCCTGGGGGCAGCCCTGATAGCAGCTTCCATGAATCTTGCAGACCTAGTAGAGGAACTTTCTTGCCTTAGCTTCCTCTTCCTCTCTTCCTCTCCTCCTCCTTAATCTCCTCAGCAGTCATTTTTCTTTTCCCTTTGTCACTCATAGACCTTTGTGACTCAGGGTGAAGAGAGCTTTGGCCTTCATTGCTTTGTGTAGCTTCGAAGCTCTAACCAGAGAGAGGTTGTGATGCATCTTCACCATTAGGTGCTTCACTGAGGGAATGAATTGTTGAACTAGTTATGGATGTGACATGGCTCCTAGGCTTTACCACTGGGACTTCAATCAAGGTTTCCCCTTCGAAGCTAATCTTAGGGTCTGCCTCAACATCTAGTTGACCAATAGTATTACCTGATTGCGTTTGTCTCCTTCTAAGTCTGAACTCTTAAGTAATTCTGTCTTGTATCCTTTGAGCCAGTTTGTCTAGATTGGCTTGGGTTGACAAGTGGCATGTTGATAAGGTCAAGACTTTCATAGTAGTTCAAGGTCAGAAAGTTAAAGACTTTTTGCTGCCCTTGAACTCTAAAGAATAAGGGATCTTCTGTTAGCATCATACATCCACCTTATGATTTAGTTGGAAGTTCCTTGAGGTGGAGATGAAATTGCCATTGGTATCCCTTCCTCAAAAAGACTCTAAATGAAGGAGTCTATAGAGTCCACATCAATGTGAACTTGAGGAAGTTCCTGAGTATGAACAATTGCAAGTGAGGATGGTGAGTCCTCAATATCCATACTCTATGAGGAACTCCTAGGTTTTATGTCTATGATGACTTTCTCCCCTTTTTTGGTAGCATCATCCACTTGCATAGGTGAGCTAGAGGTTAGATCAATCACATTCACAGGTTCTTGTGTTCCTTGTTGAGTTCTTCTTAAAGGTCTCCCGGCTAGTTTTTCCTTAAGATATGATATCTCAAGTTGCTGATCATTGACCCTTTATTTCAGGGTAGTCACTTGAGATTCAAGGTGATTAACCTTGGAGACTAGATAGGTGCATGTTTTTGACACCTTTAGTCTCAGATTCTCCTTATCTTCAGCAAAAGAATCATTTGGGGATGAGAGAATTGGACCAAATTCTTCTCTCTCACCACCAACCTGGTGTTGTTAGCTGTTGGTTTTCCTCTACTTAGTGACAACTTCAATTGAAGTGTCAATGGGTTAAGTTGCTATGGTTGAGGTCTTAATTATGTAATCACTTGCTGAAGTGAGAGCCTCTTCCATAAAGATATCCTGAACAGGTTCAGAAGTATCCACCTTTGTGGTAGGTGACTAATGTGGGCTAGACATAGGTGATTTAGGAGCACTCATCTCTCTTTGAGTAGGGGAGGAATAAAGAGACTCATGATACTCACTGGAACCTAAGTCTTCATCAGTATAAAAATCAAGGTTGGGAATTAGTTGGTTTAAGTCCAAAGGTTGGGGATGGTAGTTGTCCCCTAAAGGTTGTTCTGTTGGGTTTGTTAGAACATAAACATAGTTTAACCATTTAAACATTGTGAAAAATGCAGCGGAAATGAACTTTATAACATAATTTATGAACTGAAAAATCGAGTTCTATTTTGATATTATAAAGTTACAAACAAACCCAAGGAACAAAGGATCTTTATATGTGAATATAACTAGCTATAGAAACACATAAACATATAATATGGACAACCATAAAGAAGATGCCATGAACTACCTTCCAACAGCGAAAGGGCGGATATGGAGGATGATATGGACCAAGAAAACGACCAAGGCACCAAAAGGAGGTCCTCTCAAGCTTGTATACCCTAAGCACTATAGCAAACACCTTCTTGCTAGGGAGAAGAACACCAAGATCAATCCAAAACCCTCTAAAGTTGATGCTGCTAGCCGAGAGAGTTTGAGGAGAGAGGTAAAGTTTTTTTGTGTGTAATGATGATGGTAAAAGGGTCACATGCACACACCTTCTAATGTGTGTTTTCAAGACAAAGAAAATGATCCCATTGGACAATAAGGAGGCGAAATTCAGCCTTCTAGAAGGTGTTTTCCCACCCAAAACTTTAAAAAAACACACATTAAAAAGGTCATGTACATTATTTAAATTAAACCCCTTTTATTTTAAATGACTCTTTCATTTCATTATTTAATGTTACTTAAACCTATTTAAATAACAATACAAATAATAAAATTCATCAACAAAATATCCTTATAATTTGTTCCACTATTAATGCAATATTTAGAAAACCTATTTTCTAAATTTGGTGTGATTATTTAATTGATTGATCATATCATCAATTAAATAATTATTTGTGTTTGCAAAGCTTGTTATTGGGTATAACCCGAATTGGATCATAACGTACTAACCGCATCAATATTCTACGTGTCTTGGGCATATAGAATCTAACAGCATCATGCAAACATAACATACATCATACATACCATCATGCATAAGCATCAAACATACATCAAAATATGCCCATCATAACATCTATGACCTCAAAAGTCAACTTACATGAACCCCCGGGAACATCCCAAGTCAAATCCTAAATCTCACTTTTCCCCAGAAAGTCAAAACTACTCTAAGTGTTCATCCGCATTTGTCTTAGTTCGTCCACATTTGTCTTTTACTTCATCGGCATTTCTTGTACTTCATCCGCATTTCCCCAATACTCATCCGCATTCACTTACTTAGTGAAGAATGCTCATCAGCATTGACTATTCATTCGCATTAATTGTTCATCCGCATTTACTCCATCCGAGCATTGACTATTCATTCGCATTAACTGTTCATCCGCATTTACTCCATCCGCATTGACTTACTTAGTGATTAATGCCCATCCGCATTACTATTCATCCGCATTAACTGTTCATCCGCATTTACTCCATCCGCATTGACTTACTTAGTGATCAATGCCCATCCGCATTACTATTCATCCGCATTCATTGTTCATCCGCATTTACTCCATCCGCATTGACTTACTTAGGGATCAATGCCCATCCGCATTACTATTCATCCGTATTTCTATTAAACACTTGGGCAGATTCTAAACCTTAGACATCTGAGCCATAGACATTAGATTTTAGTTTCCAAACACCATCTATCATGTTCTAAACTTAAATCTTTCCTTCTAAGCCTTAGAAACACACCCATAACATCATCAAGCATGAACATATCACATTATAACATCATCATACACACATCATACGTATGGGTAAAAACCTAGTTTATAAAAAAACATAAGTTCATGCACTTCCAGTCCTAAAATCAGTTAAAAACCAGTAAAAGAGGGGTTCTAGAACTCACCTTTGTAGCTCTCGAGTATGGCTTCTTCCAAACTCGCCTGTAATTGAGTTCAACCACCTAGAAACCCACTAACAACATAATCGAACACATACAAGCACACATAAGCATAAACTCCAGGATATGACTAGTCAAGAACATCATAAAACCATGAATTCTTACCTTGAAATCGAATTCTTTCTTGTTCTTCCTTCAAAACAGAGAGTTTTCTGCTCTTTTTCCTTCTCTCTCTAAAAATTTCCGAGAATTTGTGTGTAGAG
Organism: Flaveria bidentis; assembly: GCA_018326385.1. Classification (NCBI taxonomy): domain Eukaryota; kingdom Viridiplantae; phylum Streptophyta; class Magnoliopsida; order Asterales; family Asteraceae; genus Flaveria; species Flaveria bidentis. Next base: position 1,712 of record BJCM01273505.1, on the reverse strand, counting down.
AGAGTGATGGGCGGCCATGCCACCTTTATCACCAACTTTTCAAAGATTTTGTCCTTTTTGTCACTTTTAACCCCTAGACTTGGGCTTTATTTCTTTTTATTCTTTTTCTTCACTTTATTCTTCTTTCTTGACTTTAGAAAAAATAATCGTGTATTACACTTAGGCCCCCATTTCTTTTCTTTATGTTTTCTCAAAATCATATATCTTCAAATTTTGGTATTATTTATAACATGTGATGTGCATATGCATAAATAATGAAACTTTACTTTTAACTTAATATGGTCATTATTAACTTTCAAAAATATTATATTAAAATATTTTTACGTAGATAATACACTTGCAGGACCATTTGAGGGGGTTTGCTCGCTTACAACACAACACACAATAAGGAAAGATTGATTTTAGAACACTTAACTAATCACATAGGGAACTATAAACTAGTTAAAATGATACTAAGAAACACAAGTAATTGAGAGTCAGTACTAGAACAAAATACACAAGTGTTTGGTTTTCAAAAATGTTGTATATTGCTCTCTAGTTCCTTACAATTGATACAAAGCATACATTAAGATACAAAGGACCATAGATACTTTATACTACATTCTACAGTCGGCCATACTTTGAAGGCCAACTAGATACATGATCTTGACAACAACAAAATCAATATAGAGTAAAAAGCCAGATTACCTTTTGACTAGTGACTATGACATGCCATAGCTCACATACTAATATATTACAAAAAGAATAAAAGTACATAAAGTAAAAAAGAAACAGACTCAAGACCTCAATGTACAGTTTACCTAAAGCATGGACCTTTTCACCAACTTTTGAAAGTTGATGAGTCAAAAAGAGTTACAGCGGAAAGGTGGTCCAGCTTTATGGTAAAAGGTACATCAAATAAAGCATGTACTCAAAAGTCTTTAGAAGAAATTTGTTTTCATAAACTGGCCTCAGAAGACTTAATCTCTAAAGCTTCACAAGACTTCATGTTTGGCTTCGGAAGATATTGGTCTTGGCTTAGAAAGATTTCACACTTAGAATATTTTCTAATGTAGAATGTGAAACTTCTGAAGCATTCTACTTCAGCACTTCGTGCATGCATGCAGGCCTCAGAAGTTGTAGTTCCTACGACACCTGTGACCAGGATCAGCGTGAATCATCCCCCCGACACTATCATTGGGGATCTTCAATCCGGTGTGCAGACTAGAAATCAGCTGTACTCTGTTGACTATGCTACAGTTATGGAAAAGGGTTATGTCAATGATGGGGCTTTCTCTTGTTTTGTTTCTTAAATCGAGCCTAAGCACGTCAGCGATGCCCTAAAGGATGAGGCCTCGGTCAATGCTATGCAGGAAGAGCTGCTACAGTTTAAGAAGGTGGGAGTGTGGAAACTCGTTGACAGGCGTAAAGGAGTGAAAGTGATCGGTACCAAATGGGTACTGAAATGCAAGAAGGACGACCAAGGTGTCGTTATCAGAAACAAGGCACGGTTGGTTGTTCAAGGTTTCAGACAAGTCGAGGGAGTCGACTACAATGAAGTGTTTGCACCCGTGGCACGAATGGAAGCAATTTGGATATTCTTGGCCTATGCATCGTACATGAAGATCAAAGTTTTTTCCTTCATGGGGAAATCCGTGAAGAAGTCTACGTCAGTCAACCCGAGGGATTCAAAGATCCCTATCATCGGGACAGAGTCTACAAGTTGGACAAGG
>BJCM01273493.1:4071-15573 GCA_018326385.1 Flaveria bidentis | reverse complement strand
TTCCACGTTACGCGATAAACTTTCTTAATTAATATTTAAAACATATAAACACATAAACGTAACACCATAATCACATTAACAATTAGATTATCACTCATTTAACTTTATTAATTATTATTACGTCACCAACGTTAAACGACAACTAGTGTGTGCTCACGACACGTGTATGCAAAACTTAGCGGAACTAACGGAGTCGGATAACGGAAATTTACCGGATATCACATTATCCCCATGTCGAAAGAACTTTCATCCCGAAAATTGCGTTACATGGTGAGAAGTGTTCAATCACTGGTCTACTGCATTGGCACACAGAAATTGAAATCGAGTGAGTTTTGGATGAGTTGTCACACTATTAATCTAAAATAAGTTCAATCTGAAAAAGAATATTCTTTTGACGATGTTCAATCTGAAAGCAAACCAAGTTCTTCTAAGTCAAAGAATCAAAGAAGAAGAAAGAAATTATCAAAAATAAAATCTGATCAAAACAAAAGTTCAGAAAAGTTGATCAAAGCAACAAATCAGGAAACAAAACTTAAAACAATAAAATTTGTGTGGCCAGTTTGCTAAATATGAATTCTCTTCAAAACAACAAGGTGAATACTATAAACAAATTTCACTCTGATCTGAAATCAAGTTCAGATTCTAAGACTTCCGTTGTAGCAAAAAAATTTGTTCATAAGAAATTCGAGAAGGAAGTTCATGTTATACAGATGCAAAAAAATTTGGCACATAATCAAAATGTGAAAAATGAAAAACAACAGTTTAACTATTTGACACCAAAATATAAAAATGAAACAAATATAGTGTCTCAATGTCAAAAGTTAACAAACAGCTGTTTATAACTCCACAAAAGTACTGTGAAATATGTGATATGAAAAATCACAATACTGCTGAGTGCTATTTCAACAAAACTGTCACATATGTGACATGAGAAATCATTCTACAGCAGATTGTTATTTTAACAAATACTAAACTTATTATGATGAGAAGACTCACAATACTGCAAATTGCTATTTTAGGAAGAGATCACATAATAGAGGATTTGCAAACTCAAACATGAGCAAAGGTTATTATAATCCTCAATTTATGAGAAATCAAACTGATGGATTTCAAAAATCAACAAATCAACCTTCTTTAGGTTTGAGATCTCTTCAAAAGAAAAATTATGTGAGATCTAAACAAAATGTGCAAGATCAATTCATACCATGATCTATAAGAATGGCTAATAAAAATGTTAGTCATCAATTCATGTCAAAAATTGATCACTCAAGTGGTATGAATGTTCTAAAAAATAACTCAAACAATTTCCAAAACAAGATTGGTAAATTCATCAAGAATAAACCTGATTTGAATAATCTTCAATACAAAAAAATTACCATTGTTGATAAATTTGGAAAACCCAAGACCATCTCGGCTTGGGTGGATATATCAACTTAATTTTCTTGTTGTGCAGGTATGCCCAAGAAGACCAGTTAATACATGGTATGTGGATAGTGGGTGTAGCCGGCATATGACAGGCAATCCTGCCTTGTTACAAGATTTTAAGTTAAAGGATGGAACACACATCGCCTTTGGTGGTTATGCAGGAGGAAAAATAATAGGAGAAGGAACATTATCAAATGGGATAATATTTTGTTCATAGTTGAACTTTAATCTTTTAAGTACATCCCAAATATGCGATAAATCATATTTTGTTCTTTTTGATGATTCATTCTGTTATGTTTTAAAGCCAGGTTTTTAGATAAGCAAAGATTGGGTAATTGTTACAGCTAAAAGGGATAGAGATGTATACAAGCTGGATATGACTCAAGTTGATCCTTCAACTAAAGCACCTTGCATAATTGCTAAAGCATCAAATGATGAAAGTCGGCTTTGGCATAGACATCTCGGACATTCAAATTTCAAGAATATGAACAAGCTTGTATCAGGAAATCATGTCATTGGACTTCCATCTAAGAAGTTTGCAATGATAAATCATTGCTTAGCATGTTTAAAAGGAAAACAACACAGAGCGTCTTATAAGACCAAACTCATAAACTCAACTTCCAAACCTCTTCAAATGTTACATATGGACCTTTTTGGACCAACAAATGTCAAGAGTATTGGATGAAAATCTTATTGTTTAGTTATAATTGATCACTATACAAGATTTTCATGGGTTTTCTTTTTGTATGCTAAATCTGAAACGGCTGAATTACAGAAAGAATTTATCATTAAAGTTGAAAATCAATTAGAAAATAAAGTGAAAATAATAAGAAGTGATAATGGAATGGAATTCAAAAATGCTAACATTGAAATGTTTTGTGCTCAGAAAGGGATAACTCATCAGTTCAGTGCTCCTAGAACTCCTCAACAAAATGGAGTTGCTTAAAGAAAGAATAGAACACTAATTGAAGATGCTCATTCTATGTTAGCTGATGCAAAGATTCCTCTAACTTTTTGGGATGAAGCTATATCAACTGTGTGGTTCGTTCAAAACAAAATCTTAATTGTAAAAGATAAAATGAAAACTCCTTATGAGTTAATGTTTGGCAGGAAACCAAACATAAACTTTCTATAATCATTTGGTTGTCCTGTTATGATTCTTAATTCAAATGATCAATTAGGAAAATTTGATGCAAAATCTGATAATGGATTTTTCGTTGGATATTCATCTATTTCAAAAGCCTATCGAGTGTACAACTCTAGGACAAATATAATTCTTGAAACATTCAATGTTAAATTTCTGGAAATTTCTTTTCCATCAGTTTCAAATGGTCTTGCCTAGCTATTTGATTTAGATTCATTATCAAACTCTCTTCAATCTAACTTGTTTAATCAATCAAATTGTCTTGATTCTACAGGTAAGAAGAAATCTAGAAAAGATCTTGGATCTTTCAATGAGGATTCAGATTCTGACGACCCAGATGATTCTAGCTCAGACTACCCATTTTTATCATTTGTCAAGGATTCAACAATACGCTTCAATGACAATGATCATGCTAATTTAGTTTCAGATCATTTGGTCTCAACTGATCAGGAAGAATCACAACAAATTCCTAATGATGGTAATGAGTATGTGAAACCTGAGTCTGGAACATCATCCATCTCTTGTGATGTAATTGATACAGGTAACTTTGATTACTTTATTAAATCATCGACTCAAGTTCCAAACTTCAATCCATATTCTTCTAAGTTGTAACATTAGCTTTTGAACTTAAACCAAACAAATCTGGATGTTAATGTTCAATATGATGAGATTCCAATATCTCGTATTCACAAGAATCATCCAATTTCTCAGATTATTGGTCCATTGAATGAGAGAACAACAAGGAGTAAATCAGAACAAGCAAACTTGTGCTTATATTCTTGTTTTCTTTCTCAAATTGTTCCTAAAAATGTTACCGAAGCATTAAAGGACAATGGTTGGATAGAGGCCATGCAAGAAGAATTACTTTAATTCCGCAAACAAGAAGTGTGGAAATTAGTGGATTTACCTGAAGGATAAAATGCCATAGGCATGAAATGGTTGTTTAGAAATAAGACTGATGATCGTGGTGTAGTAATAAGGAACAAAGTGAGACTTGTTGCACAAGGATACACACAAGAAAAAGGAATAGATTATGATGAGGTGTTTGCACCAGTTGCAAGACTTGAATCCATTCGAGTTTTCCTGGCATATGCTTTATTCATGAAATTTAAGGTGTATCAAATGGATGTAAAGGGTGCATTTTTATATGGTCCTATCACTGACGATATGTTTGTAAAGCAACCTCCGGGCTTTGAGGATGCAGAATTTCCACATCGAGTGTATAAGCTGAGTAAAGCTTTATATGGACTTCATCAAGCCCCTAGAATTTGGTATGAGACATTATCACAACACTTAATCTAACATGGATACATAAGAGGGAAAATTGATCCAACTTTATTCATAAAGAAGGATAATGATGATCTCTTATGTGTACAAGTGTACGTTGATGATATCATATTTGGTTCTACCAGTCCAAAATTGTGCAATGAATTTGAAGAAATCATGAAATCTAGGTTCCAAATGAGTTCTATGGGAGAGATTAACTTCTTTCTTGGACTTCAGGTCAAGCAAACTAACGATGAAATTTTTATCAATCAAGAGAAGTTTGTTGACAAGCTCTTGAAGAAGTTTAAGTTGCGAGACTGTCAGTCCATACGAACTCCAGCAGATGTTAACACCAAGATTGAACCTGATCCGAAAGGAAAATCTATTGATCAAACGCTATACAGATCAATGATTGGTTCTTTGATGTATCTTACTGCATCTAGACTAGAAATTATGTATGCTGTTTGTGTTTGTGCCAGGTATCAATCAGACCCGAAAGAATCTCACTTAATTGCTGCCAAAAGGATATTCAGGTATCTCAAAGATAAACCAGCTTTAGGGCTTTGGTATCCTTACGAGGGTAACTTTGAACTACATGGATATACAAATAGTGATTATGGAGGATGTTGTCAAGATAGAAAATCTACTTCGGGTGGTTGTCAATTTCTTGGTCCCCGATTAGTCTCATGGAAATGTAAGAAACAAACAAATGTCTATGTTTCAACTGCAGAAGCTGGGTACATTGCTGCATCAGCAGGATGTTCTCAAATCCTCTGGTTGCAAAATCAACTACTGGATTATGGGTTCAATTTTCTTAAAACACCTATTTACATTGATAACACTGCAGCTATGTTCATTACAGCTAATCTTGTTCAACATTCTAAAACAAAACATATCATAATTCGATATCATTTTCTCAGAGATAACTCTAAAAAAGGGTTAATCATATTGATTCAAATTGCAACAGAAAAACAGTTGGCAGATCTATTTACTAAAGCCTTCCTACCAGAACGGTTTGAGATTTAGTGGAGTCAATTGGTCTTATTAATCATATGAGAACTCCCTAAATCAAAAGACTATCATATGTGATCCTCTCAATGTTAATTGCCTATTTGTGTTTTGTGTGTGTGTGTTTTTCTTTTCATTAAAAAACCAAATACAAAAGTATAAATCAAAACTTCAAAAATAGAGTCTTTTTCTAAGTGTCAGTTTATTTTTAGACAAGAATCTATTTTGCAATATGTGAGAAATGATAGTACATTAGTGAGATTAGTTGCATATTTCACTCATTAATAAAGTTTGACATGATCAGATATGGTGTGTAGACAATATCATGCTACTATACTGAAAAAGTAAATTCTTGTGATTACACTAAATCTTTATATTTGTGTGTATTCATCTGAGTAGTTTTGAGATGTTTTGGCTTATTAGATTGATTGCTTGTTAAGTTACACCTCTCACACCTGATGGTGATGTGATTAATCATGAGATCTGTTACAAGCATCATATCACTTCTTTGTTATGAGTCATCATAGACCTGAAGTGCTAAGATATCCTTTGTTGTAAGTCATTATAGACCTGGATTTTCTCTTTGATGCAAAAGATGCCAATGTGCACAATCTATTCAAATGGATAGAGCTGATCAAATGGTTATCCATGATCATTCTCTATTCATTTAAGTAACATGAGCTCTGGTTATACATATGGTTCAGGTAAAAGTTGAGTATGTGTTCTTTCTTGCATATCTTGATGATAGTTGAGCTCTCTAAGTCTCTTTATGATCTACATAATGTAATATTTAAAAGTATACCCTCATCAATTCAAGAATTGAAAAAGTAAGTGAGCTGATAATTTGTCAAAAACACTCATTGTCTGTCCTTAGATCTTGTGTCTCCTTTGCTGTGATATCACTGACTTGGAACACACTTGATCAGGATTTATTCATTGTCCATGACTATTCATGATTTGTTTTATTTTAATGTGTTGATCTTCATTAATATGATCTCACTACAGACATGAATTCTTTGTTTATACTAGATTTTGATTCTGATTTCATTTTGATTTTATGCATGATTTTTATGTGTGTGAAGGCAATATAACAATGAGTTGTGTGATCTTATCATGTTACCTTAGGAAACTTATAAGTTTTTCAAACTTAAAAGTTTAGGGGGAGTAATAAATGGAAGAGTTTTTCTCAAAAAATCAAAATAAAATGTTGAATTGAAAGGATGATGCTATATGTTTAAAGTGTATGTGAGTTTGATAATGTAACTTTTGAAAATGATGATATGAACCTATATAAATTTGCAATTGGAAAATTTCTTGCAAAAGTTGAAAAATAGATATTTGATTATGTTTTGAGATTAAAATGAAGGGAAAGATAAACTTTAAAAAGTTAATCAACAAGTGAAGAATTAAAAATGTTAAAAATCAAATTTGAGTGTGCAAAATGTAAAAAGATCAAATTTGAGGGTCTAAAATGTAAATTTTGGGAAATTCAATAATTATGCTTAAAATGTTTAAATATTAGTATGAAATATTACTAATATGTTTAAACAGTGTGCAGGTGAAGAATTTTGGAAAACACAAGTGTAAGACTCATGAAAGTCAACTCAAAGTCAACTCATGCGCCTAAATAGTGTTCATACATCTAAATAGGAGCATGGTGAACTTTCAGGAATTTATACAAGTGTTTGGGCGTTTTTCATATTCCCATGCGCCTAAACAGTTGCAATAAGTCCATGAGTTTAACCAAGTGTTTGGGCGTTTCATCAATCCCATACGCCTAAACAGTGATAATGAGTCTGTTTAACAAAGTGTTAGACGTTTTGAATGTCTCATGCGTCTACACAGTGTTGAAATGTTTCAAGAGTTTAAGTGTTAGACGTTTCAGGAACTTCATGTGGCTGAACAGTTCAAATGCGGTTGAACAGTGCAAAAGCGCCTAAACAGTGCTTATGCGTCTATAAAGTGCTCATGCGACTGAACAATTCTCATGCGTCAGAGTCCAAATGCATAAACAGTGCTCATGCGTCTCATTATTTTAAGAATTTTAGGGTTTCATACGCACAAACAGTGCTCATGCGTCTAAAATTTCACTTAATATATATTGAACTCTTACACTTGTTTCTCATTCACACTCAAAATTCTCCAAACACAACTCTCTGAACTATCGACTCTGGTCTTCATCAAACTTTCTGATTTTCATTGTTGACGCAAATCTGTGTTGATAGTTAGATATTATTTGAGTTTATAAACGTAAGTTTGTGATTCAAATCAATAGATTTTGGTTAAAACATGTAGACTGGCATAGTCGTTTGACTGCTGTTTGGGCGTTCGAACCCTATATGATTGAACATTCAAAGTTTAACTAATCAAATCTTAACCATATCTAAAGTTGATTTTGGATTGTTGATGTATATCAAATTTCGAGCAATTTGATATATTGTTTGTGGACTGAAATCATGAAAGATGTTGATTAGAGATTGCATAGTCGGTTCTTCAAAGGAAGAAGAAGAAGATGAACAGACAGATTCAATTTTTGAAATATAAATTAAAAAAAATATTTTTTTTAAATAAAAAGTAAGTAAATCAGAATACAAATAATTGACTGATAAAATGATAGATTCAAAATGAATAAATTTTAAGATTTCAAAATTTAAATTCATAAGTCCAAAGTCAAAATCATATGTCAAAATTAAATTCAAAATTGCAATTTCATATGAACAAATGAAAGTCATTAATCAAAATTTTATGTTCTAATATGTTTTATCTCTATATTTTTGCAGATGACAGCTTTGAAATTTAAGCCTAAACATAATGTTGCTGCATTTCTGGATGAGGATAGTAGAGAAGTAGTTGGATATGAAGAAATGATAAGATTTCTGCTTAGATTAAAATATGTCTATGCTATGTGTGCAAGACCTATGATTAATTCAAGATTAATCAAAAGATTTTGGAGAACTGTTGAAATAGAAAGAGATGAAGATGGAAATAAAGTTGTAAGAGCTTTTATTACATCTGATAGAATGCTTGAAGTGTCTGAACAAGCAATCAGAGCAGCTCTTAAACTTGGTGAAAATGACCCAGAAGACTTATCTGAGTATACTTTTAATGAATGTAGAGATGTTTTTCTATAAATGGGTCATCCTGATCATTTTCCAAAGAAACAATTCTTCAGAGCTAGAGTGTACAAACATTGGAAACTGTTGTGTTATATATTTCAACATTACATGTCTAAAAGAAGTGCTGGTTGGGATTCATTCCCTGTAGACATTGCATCTCCTATTTTTGCTTTGGCCACAAATAGAAGATTTAACATGACTAAGTGGATATTGAATGGATTCATTTTCAATCTTGAAAGAGGAAAGAGAAATAAATACTTAATGTATCCTAGATTTCTCCAACTGCTCATAAATAAAGAGAATCCAGACTTATATGTTGAAGGAGTTGAAGGTGATAAATTGCAATTGGAGCACATGTTTGAATCTGTTTATAAAAGACTGGCTATGATCACTGGTTCTCAAAACATTCCTTTATTTGAGTATATAAGGAATATAGCTATGGATGAAATAGATATCAATCACCTACACTTTAATTTATCTGAAGAAGAACCAATAGATCCAAATGATCTTATTGAGGATGTTGTAGATGATGTGATTGATGAAGATGATGAAGAAAGTGAGGATGAAGCTTCTGAAAGTTCATCAGATGATCATGATGATGATAATAATGATGATGATGGTAATGATGGTGCAACTGAAGCACGTCAAGAAGCTACTGATGAAAGGAATGATGTATATAATGTAAATGAAACTCAGAACTTAAATGAAGAAACTACTGATGTTGATATTCATGATGATTCTGTTCATGATGGTCAAGAAGATGAACCTGTTATTATTGCTCATGAAGAAGATTCACAAAATCAAACTTTTGATTTTGATTTCATGAATGATATGATATTTGAACCAGTATTTCAAGCTGAAATGAATGAAGATGTTGAAGAAATTCCTATAAGTACAACACACAATGTGTCAGTACAAACAAAGGAGATAATTGATATAGATGAGATGGAAAATTTGAAAGAAGAAAATGAAACCAAAGAGAAAGAGATTGAAGATTTAAAGGTTGAAAATGAAAGATTGAAAGTGATTAATATATCTCTTGAAAAAGAAATTCAATTGTTAAAGGATGAAAACTCAAAGTTAAAAGAAGAAAGTTCTCTGAAAGATGAAAAGATTATGAGCTATGCAAAAGATAAAGAAGATGTTATCAAAATTTTTGAAGTCATGATAAAGGATTATGACATTCTTGAAGAAAATTCAAGAAATTATCTGATGATAAAAAAAGTTGAAAGATGAATTATTAAAGGGAAAAGGATCTCAAAAACCTATATCTCTAGAACAAATGCTAAGCTCTGAGATGATTGTTGAAGAGAATCTTGAGGTGATTAAAGGAAAAAGAAAAATTGATGATATTGCAGATGCAAGTTTAACTGAGTCATCTTTAAAAGCTCAAAGAATAGAAGAAAATGTTGAAGAGCAAACCACTCATGAACAAATTGAAGCTTTAGTAGACATTGAAGAAGTTTACAACGATGACTGGTATGACGAAGTCTTGAATGAAGAAGACATAGATGAAGCTCAGTTTGTATCAAATTTCTCTTCACAAGAACCATATCAAGATCAAGAAGAAATTCCACAAGTTTTTGAAGACATATACAATTATCTTGTGAAGATGAAATACAACAGAGTATTTTTGGATAGACTGATTGTTTCTCAGATTAATGATGAATATGAGAAATGCATTGCTGCAGAGTCAGTTGCTCCAATTGATCCAAATGAAATTGTTATAGAACATGGTGAATGGAATAGAGCTAAAGAAAGTATTAATGTAGAAGAATTATCAAGCTCTGAGCTGCACCATCCTAATCCTGATAATATGAGTATTCCAGCATTAAGATCATGGTTGCAAGCTAAAAATTATCCATGACGAAAATTGAAAAGATTACAATTTGTATCTTTAAGAAATCTTGTTAGAAGCTTTCAAGAAACTAAAAAACAATTGAAGAAGATGATAATTCTTGATACAGATAATCCTCAATATCTTGAGATCACAAAAACAACAAGAGTGCTGAAACCTCAAGAAATTAAACAAATGACAAGGAAATCAGATGCTTATGATAGAAGAAAAGATCTGATCAAAATGTTTTCAGGTACTGAAAAGCAAGCATATAAAGCCTCATCTGAACAAATACTGATTTTTGATAATGCCAGATCTATAGGTGACTTAGTAAGGAATGTATTACAGAAAGGACAATCAGTTGCTGAGTTGTTAAATGCTATGATTGCTCCTGATTTCACAAATCAAGTAAAGATAATAGCATGGAAGTATAATTAGATTTTTGATGCATTTTTGATAAAAAGAGTAAATGCAGTTTGTGATGTATATCATTTTTACTCAAGCATCATTAAACTTCCAGTGTAAGATTTGAAAGAGTTAAACAGATTACCTCTGATCAATCCATCTGATTCTAAACGTGGTAAGATGATGGTAGAATTACTGAGAAGAGCAATGGATAGATCAAGTAATTTTCTTCAAACAAGATGTGATCAAGAAGATAAGGAGTACTTTGCTACTTTAAAGAAGAAAAAAAGCTCAAGGGATTACAATATGAAGAAGAACACTTCATGATAGAATTTTATGTCAAGTACTTTGAAAAATTAACATCTCCTGGTTTAAAAGTGATTGATGGTAATCAGAAGTCAAAACCAATTCTCAGATGGTTCTATAACACTGAGACTTTTGAGCTTAAATTGGTCCGAAATCTTGAACAATAGGATGAGGATATGATTACTCTATTTGGTGCTTTTGAACTAAAACTGTTGCATCCTAGCTATATATCATTTTTATCTGTGCAAAGTTTGAAAAAGTATCCCCTGAGATTGCAGAGCAAGATAAGAAGTACTTTCTTTCCATCATCAATGTGATGAATGTTGTAATGGAAAGAATATCTTTAAGGAAAGCTCTTGCTTATGCAAACATTGTCAAGAAGGATATTCAAGACATTGAGTTCATGAGAATTTCAAGTAAAGGAGTATTAGAAATATACTCAAAGGAAAGTCAAAATCCTATTAAGTTATATGCTAATATTGATATCACCTGTTTATCAAAAGAAACATTGGAAAGAATGAACAAGATGGAGATAAAGACAAATGAAGCTAAACCAGAACAAGGCATTCTTGCTAGCAAATTTAAGTCTGCTATTGCTAATGCTTTGAAAGAACAAGATATGTATCAAAAGAAGCCAATGTTCAAGATAAAAGAAGAAACTGAAGATTTCTTTGATTGCTGAGATCAGAGGATATAAGATGAAAGGTGAAGATAAAGCTGAAGGAGAGATAGAAAGAAGAAAAGAGTGAAGACTTTGAAGACTGAAGACCATGTAAATCGTAGGGGGAGTATTGTTAGTTCTCTAGAAAGATTAACATGTTGTCTTTATGTGTCTTTTTAGTATTTGTAATAATATAGGGACTAGTTTTGTAATTACTTAGTTCCTTGTGTTTCATTATAAATAGCTTAGTCTTGTTACAGGTAGAGAGAGACGAAAACTGCTTACTTACTTTGTAATTGTCTTTGCTTGATATTAATGAAACTGTGAATTTTGT
>BJCM01273488.1:0-10698 GCA_018326385.1 Flaveria bidentis | reverse complement strand
TGAAGGTGGCAGGAAGGGTGGTGGTGATCGAAACTGGCAGGGGAAGAGGTTTGGTCGGGGTGATGCCTCAACGAGTAACAAGAAGGCACGAGTGGATGACCGTCGTGTGGTCGCATTGGGTGCGGGTATGAAGAAGTGTGGTAGGTGTAGGAGATAGCATAGTGGGGAATGTAGGCTGGGGTCGAACGTGTGCTTCAAGTGTGGGAAGGCGGGGCATATAGCCAAGGACAGTCGTACGGTCTGGTGCTTTAACTATGGCGTGGAGGGCCACATGAGTAGGGACTGTAAGAAGCCGAGGGCTAAGGGTTCTGGGGCGAAGAAGACGGGAAGTGAAGGACCGAGGGCGAGCGCCATGGCATTCACTATGACACAGGAGGAAGCTAGGACGGACCCTGACGTTGTGTCTGGTACGTTTCTAGTGAACCAAACTTTAGCTTCTATGTTATTTGATTCGGGTGCCAGTAAAAGTTTTATTTATGCCGCTTTCTGTGCTAAGCTTCCTGTTAGTAGTAGACGTGTTGATGCGCCCTTTGATGTAGAAATTGTCATAGGTAAGTCTATCAGGATTTCGGAGATGATAGAGAACTGTGATGTCGACCTAGAAGGTCATAAGTTTCCTGTTAGACTGTTCGTGATGACCTTAGGTGGTTTCGATTTGGTTCTTGGGATGGATTGGTTGGCGGACTTCGAGGCGAACATTGTGTATCGCAAGAAGATGATTCGTTTGGCAGCGCCTGACGGGAGTTCGGTAACTGTTTATGGGGATCGGGTCACGATGATCCCTAAGGTAATCTCAATGGCGGTGGCGGGAAAGTGTATGAGGCGTGGATGTAGCGCCTACTTGGCTTATGTATAGGATGTGGATATGCTAACACCACAACTATCCGATGTTCCGGTTGTGTGCGATTTTCCAAATGTGTTCCCAGAATACTTACTAGGAGTACCACCTGATAGAGAGATCGAGTTTCAAATTGATCTGATACCGGGTGCCCAACCTGTTGCCAAGGCACCATATCGGTTGGCTCCGACGGAGATGAAAGAATTGATGGAGCAGTTGAAAGAGCTACTTGATAAGGGGTTCATTAGACCGAGTATCTCTCCTTAGGGTGCTCCGATCCTGTTTGTGAAGAAGAAAGACGGTAGTATGAGGATGTGTATTGACTGACGCGAGCTGAACAAGTTGATGGTGAAGAACCGATACCCCTTACCGAGAATAAATGATTTGTTTGATCAGCTTCAGGGTGCTAGTTGGTTTTCAAAGATAGACCTTCGATCGGGCTACCATCAGTTGAAGGTGAAGGAGCAGGATATCCCTAAAACAGCTTTCCACACGTATTATGGTCACTACGAGTTTCTTGTCATGTCTTTGGTTTGACCAATGCGCCACCTGCTTTTATGGATCTGATGAATCGAGTGTGTCGGCCGATGTTTATTGATGATATCCTGATTTATTCGAAGAGCGAGATAGAGCATGCCGGTCACATTCCGGAGGTTCTGGAGACGCTGAGAAAGGAGAAGCTATACGCCAAGTTCTCTAAGTGCGCATTCTGGTTGCGCGAAGTTCAGTTCTTGGGTGATGTGGTAAATCCCGACGGGATTATGGTGGACCCGGCAAAGGTGGAGGCAGTGATGCAATGGAAGTCTCCAAAGACGCCATCCTAGATTCGCAGTTTCTTGGGTTTGGCGGGCTACTATAGAAGATTCATCCAATACTTTTCCAAGATCTCTTCTCCACTAACCAAGTTGACCCAGAAAGATGTGAAGTTTATATGGGGTCAAGCTCAAGAGAAGGCGTTCAAGGAATTGAAGGCGAGGTTGACTCAAGCTCTTGTTCTGTCATTACCCGATGGAAGTGATGATTTGGAGGTTTATTCTGATGCTTCCTACTCGGGTTTGGGGTGTGTGTTAATGTAGAGAGGGAAGGTTATAGCCTATGCATCCCGAAAATTGAAGGTTCATGAGGTCAATTATCCTACTCATGACTTAGAGCTAGCAGCCGTGGTCTTTGCACTAAAGATTTGGAGGCACTATCTTTACGAGACGAAGTGCACCATTTTCACGGACCATAAGAGCTTGAAGTACTTCTTTGAGTAGAAAGATCTGAACATGAGGCAGAGACGATGGTTGGAGCTTATAAAGGACTATGATTGTGAGATCCACTACCATCCGGGCAAAGCCAATGTGGTGGCAGACACCCTTAGCCGAAAAGAGAGGCCTGAGCTGATTCGGATGAAAGCGTATCAGCTGATCATGACCTCGGATGTGATGAAGCAAGTTAAGGAGTTCCAAGATGAAGCATTGAAAGAAGATCATCTTAACTCTGAACGAATGAGAGCTCTGGTCGCAGAATTGGGTGAAAACATGCTTGGTGTTAGAACTCGATTCAGACAAATGTGGATTCCTTGTTTTGGGGGATCTACGGGTGAAGATTATGGATGAAGCTCACAAGACTCGATACTCTATTCATCCCGGTGCTACGAAGATGTACCAAGATATGAAGAAAGATTATTGGTGGTCGGGTATGAAGCGTGACGTGGTGGAGCATGTGAGTAAGTGCCTTACTTGCTTACAAGTAAAGGCCGAGCATCAAAAGTCGTATGGAAAGATCCACCCTTTGGATATACCAGAATGGAAGTGGGAGCACATCACCATGGATTTCATTACGAAGTTGTCGCGTACTCCGAAAGGGTATGATGCCATATGGGTGATTGTTGACCGCTTGACGAAGAGTGCTCACTTCTTACCGATCCGTGAGACATATTCATCTGAGAGGTTGGCTGACCTGTTCATCAAGGAAATTGTAACTCATCATGGTGTGCCGGTGTCTATTGTATCTAATCGTGACACCCGATTTACATCCAAATTTTGGAAGAAATTCCACGACGCCATGGGGACGAGGTTACATATTAGCACGGCTTATCATCCCGAGACTGATGGTCAGTCAGAAAGGACCATTCAGACATCAGAAGACATGCTTCGGGCATGTGTGATTGATTTTAAGGGAAGCTGGGATGACCACTTACCGTTAGCTGAATTCTCATACAACAACTATCATGCCAGTATTGGTATGCCACCCTAGGAGATGCTATACGGTAGGAGATGCAAAACACCCGTCTGTTGGGGTGATATTGTTCATAAAGAATTAGGGAGCGTTGAAGTGATCGAGGCTACGACTGATTAGCTTTAAAGGATCAAAGCCTTCATGAAGGCAGCCGAAGATAGATAGAAGTCGTAAGCCGATAAACGACGTAGACCGATTGAGTTGCAGGTGGGTGACAGGGTTATGTTGAAGGTCTCACCTTGGAAGGGTATCATTCGGTTCCGAAAGCAGGGGCAAGTTGAGCCCAAGATACATAGGCCCTTTCCGAATCCTTGCTCGAGTAGGAGAGGTGGCCTATCGATTGGAGTTACCAGATGAGTTAAGTGGAATTCACCCGACATTCCACGTATCTCATCTAAGGAAGTGCTTGGCAGATAAAGATATGATTGTTCCACTAGAGGATATCAAAGTAGACGAACGACTAAATTATGTGGAGCAACCAGTGGCAATCATCGATCGTAAAAAGAAGAGGCTGAGAAATAAAGTGGTTCCTCTTGTGTGTGTATAGTGGAAGCACAGGAAGGGATCCGAGTCAACATGGGAGACTAAAGAAGAAATGAGACATCATTAACCACGTTTGTTCGTGGAATAACAGGTTTCGGGGACGAAACCTATATAAGGGGGTGGGCTTGTAACACCCGGATATTTTCTTTGAAGCCGACGAAAGAAGAAAAAGAAATAAAATCCAAAGTCGGGGGACCAAACTTGCCAAAACACGAGAAAGTTCAGAAGAGAAGGAGAATAAAAGGGGAGGGCAGCCCATACTCTCCCCACATTTCCAAAAATTCTACAATAGAGAGAAAGAAGAGAGAAAAAGGGAGAAAAGTTGGTTCAGGTGGATTCAAGAGTGCAAAATCGTCGTGTAGCGGGTCCAAACGAAGCTTTACTTCTCGGTGTTGTTTGTGTGAGTTCTAGGACCCCTCTTTTAAATGTTTTTGGTAGATTTTGGGGCTAGAACACATCTGAAAACCTGTTTTTGTATGTGTGTGTGTGTGTTTGACCCATTTGTATGTGTTTGCGTGTGATGCGTTTGGAGTTTGTTTCCGGGCTTGTGTGTGCTTGAATGGTGTTGTGGTATGCATTCCTAAGATTTAGGATGGTTGATTTGGGCTTAGAATGGGGTTGGATGAGCTTGAAGGTCGAAAATGGCAGATTGGGTTCGGGATGAACTGCATTCTGCACCAGCTAGGGCTAGGCGACCGAATGGATGCCATATGGCCAAATGAGGTGCGATTGAGGTTCATTCGCACGATTGAGGTTCCATTCGTACAAATGGGGCCCAGTCGCATGGGGAGTCATGTGACTGAGGGCCCATTCGCATAAGTGCTCATCCGCATTAGTTTCATCCGCATGAGGTCCATTCGCATTAGCTCCATTCGCATAGGACTCATTCCACTGAGTTCATCCGCATGAGGTCCATTCGCATGGGTGTTCATCCACATTGGTGTTCATCCGCATGAGATCCATTCGCACGATTAGGTGTTCATCCGCATAGGTGTTCATCCGCATAGGTGTTCATCCGCATTGGTCCATTCGCATGATGTTCAGTCGCCTGGAGGCCATGCGACTGAAGGGTGCCCATACGACCAAATAGGGTTGTTGTACCCGAGGAAAGCATAGTTTAAATTACTGACTTTCGGGGGAAAGTGCAGATGTAATTTTTGACGTGGAAGGCTCCCGTAAGTTCATGTAAGATGACTTTTGAGGCCTTAGATGGTATGTTGGGCATGATGATGACGTTGCATATTTATGCATGATGTATGTTATGTATGTATGATGTTGCCCTATATGATGATGCTATCTGTGTATGTTGATGTTCCTTATTATGATGTATATTATCTTTCCTGTGGCTTTACAATGAATGTTAATGAATAAATTGAAAGTATTATATAACGTAAAGTGAAAGATAATGAAAAGAGAAACATGCTGAATGCATGCATTAATGAATGATGAAAGTAAAGAAAGTCTTGAAAGCCTTGTATGTCGGGACACGCCGTTGAAAGGTGCTAGCCCAACGGTGTGTGGGTTAGCTACCCCGGGAGAATACACATCAGGGTCCTTCTTTGTGATCGACCATTTGTATAGAACCATTGCTGCATACCCTAGGTACTGTGACCAAAGGTGCGGTGCACCGTTATAGAAGGTCTATGATAGGCCTAGGTCCAGTACCAGGAACAGAAGGGTATTGCACATGGAAATGGTACACCTAAACTTTACCTTAGGTACTGTTGCCAGAGATGCTGTGCACCGTTATAGAAGGTCTATGATAGGCCTAGGTCCAGTACCAGGAACAGAAGGGTAAAGTTTATGGTTTGATGGAAAGAAAAGATGTAATGATGAAAGAAGTGAATGTAAATGACGTACGATGAATGAACATAAGTTAATGAATGAATGATGAAGATAATAATGTTATTATCTATGTGTACGTATGATGTATGGTCGCATGAAAGTAAAGAACGGTTTTAACGAAAGAAAAGTATGTTTTATTATAAAACTAGAACTCACTCAGCAACGCTGACTTTTATGTGTTTCCAGTTGGCAGGTAATGATTGCTAAGGATGGCACGGGGCGGCTACTAAGCTCTTTGGGATGACATCCATTTATATAATGCTTTTGTGATGTAATGCGACATGTATTTTATAACTGATTAACGATTTATTATTTTGCAAAAGCCCTTATAATGAACTGAAATGTCATTTTTAAATGTTTCCGCTGCGATGTTTATTTAAGATAACTGTAAATATATGTTTTATGTGCAATGATTGATCAACTGTAAGCGTCCCGGGAATGGGGCCTTACTGTAATATACAAACTATTTTATAAGCCTAGCCTAATATTTATGGGTTTAGGGTTTGTTGTATCTATATACGTGTACTCACTTACATATCAATAAAATAAATCCATTTTCTCTCCATACTTCCTCTCTTGTTTACTTTGATTTGTAATACGTTATCATATGTAATGATCTCCAAGAACCTAATCACTTTACAAATTGTCCCAACACATAGAAGCCAAATCCTTTGTTTTAGTTTTCTTACTTGGTCTTGTACCTAAAACTTTTGAGTATCAACCGAATGGTAACATGCAATTCTAGTGTAACACTGAACAAAGGAAACAATCACACATGAATTCCATCTAAAAGTGCTTGTAATTTTAATGTTATCAACATATATTTTAGTGTATTAGATTAACTTGTTGATCGAGAAAATAACATTACAAAATTAAACGAGTTAGATGTTGCGGGATTGCAAAATCGATTTAATTTTAATTGTTATTTGGATTTAATTATATAATTAAGCTTAACTATATGGGTTGGGCTCATTTGATCTGTTATTGGGCTTGATTGAACTTTATTGAATTCACATACATGAATTTTGTTTGGGCCATTCTAATAGAGCCCATTCATTAAATTATACGTGGACCTTTGGTTATAATATAAAAAGAGGGATGATAGAATAGGGTTATAATATTTGTATCATATAATATATTAAGGTGAAAATTCAATCCATAGGACATTTTCATTTATGTATAAATTTGTATTTCTATGAGGATGATTAGGCTAATCATGGATATCACTAAGATGAGGTAGGATTGTTGGTAATTTTAGAGTTGTCAACGTATATTTTAGTGTATTGGATTAACTTGTTGATCGAAAAAATAACATTATAAAATAAACGAGTTAGGAGTTGCGGGAGTGTGAATTCAATTTAATTTTACTTGTTGATCGAAAAGATAACATTATAAAATCTGGTATCAAACTACATATATGGAAGTAATTAATACACTAATAACAACAAAAAACACACGAAAACCTTTACATTTATATTTACATATAATATACATACATACATACATACATACATACATACATCCATACATACATACATGAATACATACACGCATACATACACACATACATACACGCACACACGCACGCACGCACGCCCGCCCGCCCTCACACACGCACGCACGCACGCATGCACGAACACACGCACGGATGCACAGACGCACGCTCGCTCGCATGCATGCACGGACACACGCACGCATGCATGGATGCACGCACGCACGGATGCACGCACGCACGCACGCACGCACCCACGCACGCAGGCACGCACGTAGGGACGCACGCACGCAGGGACGCACGCACGTACGCATGCAGGCACGCACACAGCAACAGCAACAGCAACAACAACAACAACAACAACAACAAAAACAACAACAACAGCAACAACAACAACAGCAGCAGCAGCAACAACAACAACAACAACATCATTAACAACAACAATAAAAACAACAACAACAACAACAACCATATTTAATAGTATTATATAAAAAGTTATTATTATATATAATAATTATATAATAAGTGTAATATGGAACCAATATAAAACACATGCTATTAAAATTATATGCATATGCTATAGCAACATATGTATTGATAGCAAAGATTACAAACATAGGAGTATATAAGAGTACATACGTAAAGATGACTTGTCAAGTTGACAAGATGCCTAAAAGGCTTAATTTGATTCGCTTGACAAGCAAATATTTTCAAATATGTAATTCAAACACCCATAGATGTCAAACCATTTATTTATATAGAGGTGTCTTTGAGGTAAATCAACATAAAAAAGATATTGTTAGATATACAACACGAATTGTAATACAAGGATTTTCCCGAGTCTTAGTGTTAATTATGAGAAATATAGTCCACTATAATAGATGCGATAGTGCTATCATGATCATCGACCTTACAATCTAATAAGGATTTCAGATGAAACCTAAATGTCATCACCACAAACTTACATGAGACACCTGAAAATGTGCAGGATCGATGTTTGTCACTAAACACAATGTTTTCTCTCAAACTCACCTAGAACAACAGTCGGGTATAGAAAGAATCTGTAAGAGTTGATCACAATATAAAAAGTAATACAGAACACAGAAAGTAATTTTCAAGTTACTTTTATATATTGCTTCTCAACTCAATAATACAAGACTCTTTCCAGCAGTTGTTACAATGAGTTACAAAGAGAACCTATATATAATACTACCTACAGCCGGATATACTTAGATACCAGCTGGGATTCTTTAGCTAAAGCCTATACTACAAGACTATAGTTTAAGGTATCTCAGATAAGGTCTTATTTGAGATATGGTAGTCAGGACATGTCCCTGACTTACCTTTTGTCACCAACTAAAGTTGGTAACTTGTACTATCATAAAAAGTGAACAATGGAATAAAGTATGGTCAACTACATGGCTCTTTAGGACGAAGCCATGTAGTATCAGAGGTCTGCAGCGGAGTGTCAGAGACCATACTTGTGTCCAATGGCTCATAGCAGTGTCTTCCAAAGGTTAAATGGCTTCCCAAGAACAAGTACTTCCGAAGCCACTTATACTTCGGAAGAAGCTGCTTCTTCTAAGGCTTGGGAACTTCTTCTTTTCTTCATACTACAGAAGTAGTCTTCTGATTGTTCTCTTAAGACTTGATGTTCGGAAGCATGCTCTTGACTTCGGAAGTAGAGTTTTGTCTTCGGAAGTTGATCTTTAACTTTGTCTTTGGAAGAACTCTACAACCTTCGGAAGTTCCTTGCTAAGCTTCGAAAGTCTTTGCATGTAGTACCAAAATTATCTAAGTGATTTGGTTTTGGTTGCACCAGTCGTCTTCTTGTTCCAACAATCAACATTATTGAATTATTGCTAACGTGATATTAGTATACTAACCTCTAACTTCTTATCTAACATTCAAAAAGAAAGATAGAAAAGAAAAAAAAAGTTGCCAGCCACACACATTCCTCAGTCTGAATAGCAAGTTAATTTGTAACCTTTCAGCTGAATATTTTCTTACTTTAATTCCTAATTTTCAAATCATAAATTTTCTCTTCTGCTTCTTCCACCTTCCCTTAACATTCTTTTCACCTTCAACTGATTGTGAATTTGTTTCACTGCTTTAGCTGCCACGATTTCATCATCGGTGTCCGATTGTTGTTCTCTTGTTTTTAGACGAATGCTTTCCAATGCTATGACAGTTGTTATATGTGCTTCGATGGTTACAGACTCGAGATCCAGCAGATCTGGATATATTTCAAGGTTGATGTCGTTCAAATGTATATCATTAATCTTGTTATTAGTTTACTTTCCGTTTCCGACCAACCGGTCCAACCTCTAATCATCGTAATCGGCAAATTATTTGAAAAGTGGTTCAACTATGCATATTTGGACCGCCGGTGGAAATGGTTCCCGAGCCAGTCGGCGGTCCGCTCAGGATGCGAAGGCATTGGTATTTAAGTCACTATGTATTAGTCTAGTAATATTGATAACTTTTTCATGTACAACTAGTGTAAGTTTAATTTTTTTACTACTTAAGGATTAAGTAATGTTAAGATTTAAAAATTGTTATGAAAAACTTTCTTTTAGACCTTCGTTAATGACAAAATGCTTAAAAGGGAGAATTTCTAAAATGTTTTTAGTCGATTTTACCTCAAAATGTTAACTTGACCATCGCTTTTCTCAAAATGTGTCCAACACGAACGAACAAGTGCAACAACCTTTATTTGTAAATGAAATATTAGAAGTGTTACAGGTTAAAAATTATTGTTTAGGCTGGTGCATACTTCCTAAGTTTCTTCTCTTCATCATTTAATGAATCTGAGTTGAGGCCTAGAAGTCTAACAGCCTGGTCTAATGTTCCTCTAGGCAAATCAAGAAATTTATCTCTTGTGACGGAACATGAAGATCCATCACCATAGGTGATATTGACAGAGTCTTCTTCACATGAGACTTCGCTCAAAGTTGTGCAGTTGGTGAGCTTAGTCTTGATTGCCTTGAACTCCTCAAGAGAGAGATGTTGAGAAGGCTGAGGGGATGGTTTGGATGGTTGTTGTGTAGGTTGTGGTTCAGAGGTTCTGGGAAGTGTTTTTGGTTGAAGGATGGGAAGTTTAGGTGGTTGGGGTGATGAAGTCGATGTGGGTAAGGATGTGGGTTTAGGGGTAAGAGGCTTGGTTTTGATGGTAAAAGGTAAGGGTGAGGGTTCAGGTTATGGTTGAGAGGTAGCAGTGAAGGTCATCCCCTTTACCCTTCTGTACATCTCTTTTCTCTTTCCCAAACGGATGTCAGCCTTGATTTCGCTAACAATCCGTTGGAGTGTCTTCTCTGACATGGGACCCACCTGCCTTTCAGAGAAGCCATGAGCCTGGAGATAGTCTTTCATCCAGGCCTTTTCACTGAGCTTCCTAGTTGCAGTGACCCTTGCTTCTTCCTCCTTCTTCTTCCTTTCCTTAAGCTTTTCTCTTGCAGCCTTTCTTCTCTCTTTCACCATTTGATCCTGCTCTTTATTGTAGAGCCAGAGGATCGTTTCATTGTTGTGTGGAGAGAGTTCTTGAAGATTGAAGCCTCTGGAGGTTAGGAACTCTATCCTATCTCTCCTTAGCTGCAAGTCAGCCTCCTTCTGTTCTTCTTTCTCTTTCTCTAAGGCCAACCAGGCTTCTTCTTCATGTTTCAGCCGAGTTGCCTTTTCTAGATTCACCAACTCCTCTAGTGGTAGCAGGAGTGTTTCTTCATTGGCAGCTCCCAATTGGATGAGCTGGTCAATTATC
>BJCM01273480.1:0-11382 GCA_018326385.1 Flaveria bidentis | reverse complement strand
AACCTATATATGAAGTTCATACATATGAATTATACTTAACACAATAATCATATGAAATAATTAAACATAAATAAACATCAAACACATATTATATTTCATTGAGTCATTACATTACACATGTGTAAGACATAAAAGACTTTTACATTTGAGCATATAAACTAGGAATATCATGTATCTACAAACTCCCCCTTGGAGCTAGTTTACCCTATTGTCTAACACTCTTCACATGTTCTTGAAACTTCTTTCACTTCTCTTCTCTTGTGACTCCTGCGTGTATCTCAAACGCAAAGCAAAGTCGTATCACGTGTTGGAACTGAAGAGCTTGTACAATGTCTTGCATGTCATAGAACAATGGCCACTTGTATAAAGTGTAGAAATCTTCTGCAGACAAGTTGGTAAACCACATTAGGTCAAATACCCTCATAGTCTTTATCTTTCCATTTTTGTTCTATACTATGACTGCTTCTCCCGTCCGCCAATCATAATACCACCATTTGAAGTGTGGAGTGAAGTCATAAGGCATTTCCATTAAGGGAATCTTGGACATTGTGCGTGGGGGACTCCACTTCAGCACCACCTTCGGTCTTCCAAATATAGAATCAACTTCAGACTTATGAATGAACCTCTTAGGTTGTTGAGGTCTGAAGTTTACCCATCTAGTGTGGTATTCTTTCTTCAATGCTGCTTCAAACCATCCTGACATCTTCCTTGGGTTGGCATACAAAAGATCTAAGCTTGCCAGGCGGTTAAGCTCAAAACCAGGAAGAGTATTCAGATCATGTGGATATCTGAAGTACTCAATCCCCTTCTCTCTCTTTACAACATAGACATTCTAGTCTTCAAAATAAGCCCACGTAATGATTTTGCTAGACACCTTCTGATGTTTCTTGACTATGTATAGTTTGGTGTAGGCATTCTAGTTTGGAGGTACGTGCTGGGCTTTCATTTCAGCAAAACAAGTAGCCCATTCAGCTTTCTTTAGGTCAACATTAGCATCTGAAGCTTGGGCTTTACTTTCATCCTTTTCTTTCTCTTTATCCATCTCCTCCAAATTCTCAAAAGTAACACTGCCAAAAGTTTCACCCAAGTTGGGGATAACATTTCCCTCAGGGTTAATGTACTCTAGATAGTGCTCAGCTGTAACATCCTCAATCTCATCAACATCCTGTAGCTCCTCATCACTTAGGATATCGACTTCTGGAGCATCTTTGACAATTTCATCAGGATTTAGTTAGAACATCTCAGCTAGCTGCTCGTCGGTCAGATCATGTATGATTTCTCCTTCTTCGGGAGTGTAGCTCACTGACCTTCTAATGATCCCTTGCAAATCAAGAATCAGTCTTGATTTGCTGAAGGGGGACTACATCATATTCATTTTGTTGTTGATCTTCATCTGTTTGATTAAACATTTAACACATCACACATAAGTCGTTAATCAAGACATTGAAACATAAACAAACATAGATAATCATTAATTACATTAATGTAATACACAATTCAAGTACAAAAGTTTCAAATACATAAACATCTAATCATTACTTTTGCCTTGATCGATCGTCTCTTCAGCTTGAAGAGCTGAGGACGAGGCTCCTTGATATTGATTTCTCTTGGTGCGCCTCTCCTGAGCTGATGGATTTGAGGCTGATGCAGCAACATCACCTTCTTGATCATCATCTTGATCATCCTCTTTGTCCTTTCCACTTGGTCCTCTTCATCATCATCATCATCATCTTCTTCTTCTTCAGATTCATCTTCAGTGAGCTCATCATCATCATCATCCACATCATCACCATCTTTAATCTTTAAAGGCTCACTTTTAGATCCTTTCAACTTTAGCAAGATCTTCTTGTTCTTTTTCTCTAGATCCTCAATCCTTTTCACCGATCCCATCACCAACTCGTTTTGACCCTTAAGCACATGGTGAGCTCGACCTAAAGCTCTCTCATACTGGGCATTCTTCTCATTGAGCTGCACGATTTGCTTGGGTTGAGCTGCATTTATCTCCATCAACTAGTTTAGCTGAGTAGCTCTCAGATCATCAGTTGCGATCAGCTTCAGCACGATGCGGTTTAGGTTAGCCAGCTGTTCCCCTAACCCGATATTGGGTAGAGTTGTACCATGTGTCATTTGGGATTGGGTGGATGTACCGGCTTGTTGAGTGGTGGTTGTGGTGAAGATGGGAGGAGGAATAGGAGTGCATCGTCATGGAGTGGCTATGGTAGTGGTGGTGGGAGTTATGGTAGTGGTGGTGGTAGCTATGGTAGTGGTGGTGGGAACTATGGTAGTGGTGGTGGTAGCTGTGGTAGTGGTGGTGGGAGCTGTGGTGGTGGTAGTAGGAGTTGTGGTTGTGGTGGTAGTAGGAGTTGTGGTTGTGGTGGTGGGAGCTATGGTAGTGAGGGTGATCTTTTGCCTCTTGCTCTTCTTGCCATATGGTTGGGCCATCCTTTTCTTCCTTGAGCCCTTAGAGACAGAGGCTCCCCCTGAGCTGAGTGGCTGGTCTGGGGTGTAAGTAGGATTAGTAAAATCTATAGCACCACCCTTTGACCCAGCTTGGCATTCGCCAACCGCTTCTTTCCCTTTGTCGGTGGTCACAACCCGGCTACCGACGTTCCTCATCTGAGGCTCATCGTTAGATTCTTCCTCTTCATCGATCAGAAAGTCTTGGTGGAAGGCAGCCTTCTCCGTTCCACCAGGTGCATCACCACCTTGACCATCATCATGGTCGTCATCATCGTCGTCTTCTTAGGTGGGTAACACGATTGGCTCAACATCAGAATCGCTATCATCGTGACGCCACTTCATATGAGAGGGCGCCACATAATCTTCACCGGCTAGATGCCCAAACAATCTCCTGACTGGGGGCTTCACCTGCTTCCCCTGGTACACCTTCATCCTTGCCAATGTAGTGTCATCCATCACCTCGAGAACAACAACATCATCTCTATCTTTTGGCAGCAAAGGAAGTTTCTCATCAATGATCATCTGTAGGAAACGTGGGTACATATAGAAGCCTTCCTTGCCTTTTGCTTCCAGGTTCTCGATCAGATATGCAAAAAGCATGTGAGAAAAACTAAACGGGTGGTTGAGTACCAGTGCAACGAATGCGTTCTGGATTTGGTCCGATAGCTCATCAAATCCTCCTCTCCTTGAAGCTATGCACTTAAGGATTACATGAGCTAAGTACTTGACCTGGGGGCACATGTTACCCTTGTTGAACACACCTGGATTGATGTCCCCAACATACATTATCCTTAGAAAGCATCCCCAAATAGTCAAGGGATGTAGATTGGTTGGGTAGGCACCATCCTCACCCAGATCCAAGACCTTCCTCAGATCTTCTTTTGTGATCTCAATCTCTTGCCCGAAGATAGAGCTCCTAATACAATGCGGCTTAGTAGATCGATCAACAGAGGCAACTTCCCAGAAGGCCTGCTGTATAGACCTGTAAGGTGTGCACGGAGCAGATATGGCCTTGTAGATCCTCGATCTACGTAGAAAGGCTATAATCCCAGCGAACATAGAGGCATTCCTAGAAGTGGCATTGAGATGAGCACATATGTTGTGCTTGGTGCTCATTGTCTATCTATCAGCCATGTTGCTGCAACACAAGACACATATACATTAGATTTGTGCATAAGAGATGATAGTTGGAACTTAAACTGTTTTGATCAAACTGGTTCAGTCGTGCGATTGAACCATACGACTAAGTTCAGTCGTGCGATTGAGCCTGCGGCTGAGTTCAGTCGTGCGATTGAGCCTGCGACTGAACTTAGTCGTATGTTAAGCCATGTGGTTGAGTAAGTCGTGCGACTGAGTCACCGATTGATTCATTCGTGCGATTGAACCGTGCGCCTGGCTCAATCGTGCGACTGAGGTTCATATGGAGTGTCCATTCGCATCTTGTTCTATTCGACGCTCCAACTTTGAATCTATGTCGAAACTTTATATTAGACTTTGTGTTTAGACTCATTAGATTCGCAGGGACTCTAAATAGCACTTAATGTCCTTTAAATCAACGTTTATGTCCATTTAAGTGGTCTATTTTGAAGAGTTATTCTCAGTTCTTGATTTTAACTTAATTGGTCCTTAGAGTTCGATTTAACCAGTCATTTGAGTCGATTTTATTCTCACAGTACCTGTAGATGAGTAGGACAACAGTTAGTATCACAATCAATAGGTATGCAAATAATAGGAATTTTGGGTAGAGTGTTTGTGTATGGGCGGTTTTTGAGAGCTTTGAAGTATGGTAAGGAATACGACCGACTAACTCCTCTATTTATACTGTTTTAAAGTTCAGTCATGCGACTGGACCCATACGCATGCTTCATTCATGCGTCTAGGGTTCAGTCGTGAGACTGGCTTAGACTTCATCATCCAGTCGTACGATTGGTTCATTCTTGTGATCCAATCGCATGGTTGCCTCATACTCATTGTCCAATCGTGTGACTGGCTCATACTTATTGTTCAATCATGTGATTGGCTCATCCTTATGATTCAATCGTGCGATTGGCTCATACTTATGATTCAATCGTGCGATTGGCTCATACTTATGAGTTTGACCTCATACACTTTCAATCACTTAAAATTTTACCTTTTGATATAGAACATTATGAACACTGATCATCTTAGACATGACCTTTTTAATTGAAACCGTTTGATCACCTCAGACATGATCCTTTTAATTTAACATCATTTGATCACATCAGATGTGATTCTTTTAGTTTAGAACCAATTGGTCACCTCAGACGTGACCACTTTTAGTGAATGATTCATAGATTTCATCTAGTTGTATAGTCTGACTTTTACGTAACAAAAGACTATAAAAACAAAAAAAAACAACTTGAAATTAAAAAACAAGACATATTTTTGTGTTTTTGGTTTGAGATGGATTGAAGCCTTTTAGAAAACATCTAAAATATTTTTCTTCCTAAGCAGAACAACTTCAAGTTAATTTGATTATTTCTGGAAAGATTCATTATGGAATCATACAGGTATATTGTAATCATTTGAGACCTTTTAATAAAGACTTTGTGCTGGATTATTGTTTTATCTGAGAGTCAATAGTACTTTCATGAAATTATACTAGAGCTATAAGATGCACACAATGATTCTGATTGTCAAGAGTTGCAGCCACGATGATTGTTAGTATATTTGTCCAATTAAATCCATACATAGATTTTTGACTCACATTGGTGATGAGTTAGGTTTAATTATTTCAAGAAGCATTTATGGATCCCACACTTATATATGATAATCAACATTCCTTAGGAGATATTTGAGCGGTTTACGGGTATTTGACAAGAAGAAACTATTCTAAGAGCTTTCAAAGAGATGCCAAGCCTTGGGTCAGTGCCATCACACAACAGAGAGACGCAAACAATAATGTATTCTAGAATATTTAGGTTATGCTTATCCTCAGGTTAGTGCCACCGCACAACAGAGAGGCACACAACCTATCTTCTTGTTAGAGCATTTATTTTTAACATTAGTCATTAGCTTGATTGCACTTAACAGTTTTTCCATGTGCTTTGCTCATTTTATGGTCATCCACACATATTTGTGGCGTTTATTTTGCTCGTCACCCCTTATTGGAAATACGTTGATTGTGTTAACCAGGGATAAGATGAGAACCCACAAAAAGTTGAACTAATTAGTTTGAATTTAA
The DNA here is from genome assembly GCA_018326385.1 of Flaveria bidentis. NCBI lineage: Eukaryota > Viridiplantae > Streptophyta > Magnoliopsida > Asterales > Asteraceae > Flaveria > Flaveria bidentis. The sequence continues at coordinate 5,717 of BJCM01273480.1, read as the reverse complement.
TTCACCAATGAAGTCTACTCATCTATTGTGTTGAATATACCGACACATCATATAATGAACTAGCAACCTCTAGGTTTACTTTCTCTATGTTACCTCAGTAGCAGTCTAGTTTTACTATCATTTTTCCTTTATTGTGCTTAGACTGCTCAGACTTGTACTTTGAATTAAGCATGTTGAACAGTTAAATCTTTTTGAATGTGTACTATCATTTTCCATAAACTTAGAATCAAAACTACAGATTTGATTTCATTTCTTTCAGCTAATCTGCCCTCCCCCTCATTTTTAAAGTAAATAAATACTGCACCTAATTAAATACTAAACTAAACTATTTTCCCCCTAAAATTCTAAAACCAAAAATCTTTTTTTGTTTTTGGATTTTAATAGACAGAAAAATAAAATAGAAGAAAATAAATAAGAAATTAAGAAAATACTTGTCGGATTAAGAACTTTCTTCTTCTAGAATCATATCACTTTTCTTTTTAACGCCATTAACCTTTAAAAAATATAAAAACCTAGGTTTGTCAAATGCTTTTGTGTAGAGGTCGGCGCATTGAAAATACATATTAATTTTAACAACATCGATTAATTTTAACAACATCGATTAATTGCTTTTTAAAACAATTACATATAAAATGATATTTAATGCCGATGTGTTTTGTTTTCGAGTATTGGACCGGATTTTTGGTGACAACAATTGCAGTAGAATTATCAACAAAGATAGGGGTGTTAGAAAATTACAAACCATAGTTGCACATTTGCTGTTGAATCCAAATGATTTGTGAACAGCAGCTTGCAGCAACAACATATTCAGCTTCACATGTTGACAGAGCAACTGATGTCTGCTTCTTACACTGCCAGGTGACTAACCGTCTACCAAAGAACTGACATCCCACTGATGTTGACTTGTAATTCATCTTGCAACCACCATAGTCCGAGTCACTATACGCTATAAGCTCAAAGTCATCATCATGAGGATACCACAACCCGAGTATTGGAGTACCCTTCAGATAACGAAAAATTCTTTTAACTCCGATGTGATGATTTACTTTTGGTTTTGCCTGATATCTGGAACAAAGACATGTGGCGTACATAATATCAGGATGAGAGGCTGTGAGGTACATTAGGGATCCGATCATTCCTTTGTACATGGTGGCATCAACCAGATCACCATTTTTGTTGGGTGCCACATCATGGTTCGTGGCAAGTGGAGTTCTAGCAGCCGAAGCATTCTCCATGTCAAGTCGACTGAGGATATATCCTACATATTTGGACTGATGTAGGAAGATTTCTTTTGGTGTCTGATCCACCTGTAAACTAAGAAAGAACTTCATCTCCCCCGTGGCACTCATCTCAAACTCTACTTTCATTACATATTCGAATTCTTTACATAATTCTTCATTTTTGGAACCGAAGATTATGTCATCCACATATATCTATACCAACAGTAAATCACCATCCTTTTCTTTGATGAATAACATGCAGTCAATAACCCCTCTGTGAAAACCATGTTTCATTAGATGAGTTGAGAGTTTCTCATACCAGGCTCTAAGGGCTTGATGGAGCTCGTAAAGAGCCTTGTCCAGTTTATAAACTCTATCCCGATGATAAGGATCGTCAAATCCTTCGGGTTGACTGATATAGACTGTTTCAAGGATTTCACCATTAAGGAATGCATTTTTTACATCTAATTAATAAACTTTAATCTTCATGTAGGATGCATAGGCTAGAAAGATACGAATTGCTTCCATCCATGCCACAGGTGCAAACACTTCATTGTAGTCAATGCCTTCGACTTGTTTAAACACTTGAACCACAAGCCGAGCCTTATTTGTAATTATAACCCCTCGATCATCTTTCTTACACTTCAGCACCCATTTAGTGCCAATCACCTTAGCACCTTTTGGTCTGTCCACAAGGGTCCATACTCTTAACTTCTTGAACTGTAGGAGTTCTTCTTGCATAGCACTAACCCATGCCTCGTCATTTAAGGCTTCACTTACATATTTTGGCTCAAATTGAGACACAAAACATCGATAAACACCATCGTGAAGATATCTTTTTTCCATGACTGAGGCATAATCAGCTGAGTATAACTGATTTCGTGTCTGCACTCCCGATAAAACATCCCCAATGATGTTTTCTAGGGGATGATGCATATTAATTCGAGATCCAGGAGTGGTGGGAACAACTACTTCAGGATCCAGATTTTGAGTCCCAGGTTCAGTATCTGTAGCTGTTAGAGTATGAGCTTCAGAAGTGTTAGAGGCATCAAGATCTGATGCTTGTGTACTTTCATAAGTGGGAACCTGGTCCTCCTGTTCCATATTTGCAGTCTCAATTGCTTCATCATCAGAGGAGGAGTCACTTACTTCAAATCTCCCCCTAAAGGACTAGAAGAATCGTCTAATGGAACCGATGGTGTCGAGTCTTGTGTAGGAGTGTTCAAAACATCGTACATCATTGTAGCAGATAACTCATCATCAGGATGAGAGGAAGGTAGGTTGAAGGACTTAAAAAATCCATCATAGTCAAAGAAGAAGGAAGGTCCTTTTCCAGTAGGAAGAGTTGACTAGCGTTCAGTAAGATTGATATTCTTACTGAGAATCGAATATGATAATCAAGTCAATGATTGAGTGGCGGAAACAAACAACCAAAGAACATTCAATGCAATATAATACTCATAAATGCTTTTGTATTTGTATATATCAAAGTTGATTTACAGAGAATAATTACAACAAAAATTCTCTATCTATCAGCCGTCACTCAGTACGAGGTTAACTATTCTATTTATAGGCAGACAAGATGCCTTTACAAAATGACTAAACTACCCCTGACCTATTACATCAGAAACTAGTCTAAGTCTTGATCCGCATCTCTGCTTGTTCATCCGCATTGACAAATGCGGATGAGATAATCTTGATCAGTATTTCCACTTGATCATCCGTATTAGTAAGTTGGTCATCCGCATTGGTTAATGCGGATGAACAAATACTTATGCGCATTTGGTCGGTCATCCGCATTTGTCAATGCGAATGAGCAAAGTCTTGTCCGCATCTTCTTTTGTTCTTCCACATTAGTCAATGCGGAAGAGTAACTTCTTCAGCATTAGTATTATGTCTTCCGCATTTAGTCAATGCGGAAGATTAATACACTTGTCCGCATCAATGTTTTGTCTTCCGCATTAACTAATGTGGAAGATAACACTTGTTCTTTTCCTTAGCAAATTTTCATCCGCATTTATTCTTGGACTTGTGGGATTCCAGCTGAGCAATCTTCAATTCACCCATTGAGTTGGCATGTATGATCCTTTTAGGGTGCAACAATACTCCCCCTAAGGATTTTACAGCCTAGTTTTCCTCAATGTTTGGGAGGTGATTGATGTTGTGATGATTCAGCTGGGTCTTTTGATGATACAAAAGGTGCTACTTGTCTTGGATCTAGAATTGCTTTGATCATGTTGACAAAATCTTGAGCCTCTGACATTTTGTCCTTGCTAAGTACATCAATCTTCATTCTACTCATATCATGGATTGCTTCAAGTGCTAGCTTCTTCAAAGAAATAGGTTCCCAAAGAGAAACTGTTGAAATTCCATCTCTGTGTATCAATAGGGAACCATCAACATCAACTTCAAGCTTGACAATGTTGCCCAATTAGAGAGGTGTCTTCTTCTTCTTTCTTTTCTCTTTTTTTGCACTGATCTGATCATAAGCCATCTTTAATAGTTTGATACACTTCAGAAAGAAATGTAGATCTTCTTCACCTAATTTGTTTGATATCTCTCTGAAGTGTCTTGTATATATATATTGAATGTATGATTGATCCAGTAATCTCACTTCATAACCACTGAATAATCTGATCTCAGCACCTTCTTTGCCTCCCCATTTCCTCTCAGTCACTAACTCATATGTCTTCTCATCATAAAACACATTTGAAATTGAAATTGAGGAATGTGTACCAGCTACCATTTTTCTTTTCAAGGCTTCAGTAGGTTTGACTCTAAGTTCAGGGAATACCACTTCTTCAGCTAGTTTTGTTTGTTTCTTTTCCAGAGGATTCTTGAATGTTTTGTCTTTCATCATGCATGTAGCTTTCAAAGTGTTGAAGTTGTTTGTTCTTTTGAACATTTTGAGTATTCCTTCAAATTCATAGCCTCTAAACATGGCATTGTGGTTGATCAGCTCCAGATTGGCTAGTTCTTTCAAGTCATGAATCTCAAGTGCATTTACCAGAGCAGAGTACTCTGTAAAAAATTGCACTAATCCAGAGATCCTTTTGACCATAAATATGTTCCATGCACTATCATACTTCCAGGCAATAACTTTTTGATCTGTTTGCCTTTTGGAGTAGATATTCCTCTGATCATCTCAGTAGTGGTCAACCCTTTCTGAAGCTTCAGTTGAGAGGGTTCAGCAAACCACTCTGGATATCTATGTTTGATAGGTGCAAGATAATCTTGATCTTTGTGAGTAAGACTCATGTCATGTGTAGACACTCTTGATCTTGGCTTCTTGTTGAGCACCTCTTATTCTAACTGCTTTAACTTTTCTTTCTTCTCATTTATCATCTTCAGAGTAGCAGCTCTTAGAGAATTTGTCTTCATGTTTGCCAACTTTCTTTTGGTGAAGCCTTGATTTGTGAGGTAATCCTTCATTTCCTTATCAGTCATACTATAAGGATCAGAAAATAGTGGCTCATGAATTGGAGATGATCTCTTCATTGATGACAGCTTGGGTAGAGGAGTCTTTCTTGGCAATGGTCTATCATACCCATATGTTTTCTTCACAGAAGAACCTTTAAGCACAGGAGTATCTTTGAAGATTGCCTTTTCATACTCTGTTTCAATAGTTGGATCAAGCAACCTTTTTACTTTCTCTTCCTCCTCCTTCATGCCTTCATAAGTCATTCCAAAAACTTCATCAGGATCATACCCTTGATGGATCAGGAACATGGCTTTGATCATTAAATCATTAGTTTGGGCTTTAGACACCATCTCTTCCACTGCTTATTCCTTTTGTATTAGACTGTCCATAGGAACATCCTTTTCATCATCATACCCACCAGCTATTTCTCCCTCTTCTAGGTCAATAAAATCAGATTGTTGCTTTAACTGAGCTTCAGCCTGCTCACATTCTTCTAAAAATTCAGCAATGGCAGCAAGGCTTCTCGGATCATCTTTCTGTTTCTTGACATTTTCCTCTTCAATCATAGGTCTTTTGCCTTTAGCTTTTTCAGCTAAATATTTTCTCTTTCTAGAATAAGTTTGAAGTTTAGGACTTAAAGCTTCACCCTTTTCTATCACTTCAGGCATTTTCTTGGATGTTGTTTGTACTCGTTCATCCACATTCATTTCTTGCTTTTCTTTTTCTGATTCTTTTTCTTTTTTTCTTTCTTGTTCAACCATTTCTCTTATTCTTTCTTTTTGCTCTTCAGTTAGAGACACTGCAGGAACAATCTGCATGTTCAGCTCTTTCTCCAAAGGTACTGGAGATTTTGGAATGAATACAATAGGATCAGAATCAGCTTTTTGGTTGTTTACAAACTCCCAGAAATCACTATCAACACTGAATTCTTCAAAAGTGAAGCTGTCTAGTATGCTGAAAAGTTCCTCAAACTCAGTTTTTTCAGTGTGATCAGCAGAGGTTTCTCCAGAATAAATCACCATTTCTAGACTATGTTCCTCATGCTCTATCTGACTTGTATTACCCTCTTGTTCTTC
>BJCM01273472.1:0-10324 GCA_018326385.1 Flaveria bidentis | reverse complement strand
TATATATATATATATATATATAATATAGTAAGTAATGTACTTATCTTTCTTTTTTTCCATTATAAATTAATAAACTTCTTTTATTCACGATAATAAAATATATGAGTTGTTTGTTGATAACATTTATCATGTAAAAAATTATTTTGAAGAGCTAAAGTAGAGGGTTGTTTGTAGATTTAGATGATCTGTTTATATATATGTTAAAATTATTAAATAAGTACATTTTTTTAATTGTAATCGTATTTCTTTCCTCTTCGGTTTCTTCAATCTGATCAAGAACGCCCTTAATTTTTCAAAAACTCACAACCCATTTTTTAGTATGATCGATTTTTACTTTTTGAGGGAGATCACTGCTCTGAGCCGTGTGTTGGGGAAGATTAGATTTTATTTGAATATGATACGAAAGTGGATATTATTACTTTCGAAGTTGCTATTATCTCGGAGTAGAGATAGAGGATAGATTTCCTTTCATAATGTTTTTTGATTTTCCTCCTAAACACAATTAAGCTTGTTAGATATAATTATCTTTCCCTTTTTGTATTATTTTCCTTTTTGTATTGTTAATCTTATTTATTTTGTTGGTTTAATTTATCTTACAACAAATTAATATGGATTCGTATTTTATCATACGTATAAAAAAATACTAATATAATGTATTCAAAAAAATTCTTTAATGCAAGACAGTAAGTGAACATAAAATCCTTTATGTGGATTGAAGTGTTAAAAAATGTAGTAATAATCGTATAAAGTTTATATAAAAATGAACTAGCTAAAAAGTCCAAGTCAAAAAATATAGTAGCATAATATCTTTTTGTTATTATATTATTTGGTTAAAATAAATATAAACTATTATGTTGAAGCTTAATTGTTTTATTATACTAAAGTTCATATCATAGTAATATTTAAAAGATATTTTCAATGAAACAATAATAAAAATATCTATTAATAAATATTGTAAGTTATATATCTCGAGAATTTAAAAAATTGAAATTTTTGAATTTTGGATATTAGAAAGAACAAACTTGTAGATACATGTTGTTCATAGTTTATGTGCTTCAATGTAAAACTCTTTTATTTCTTACACATGTGTAATGTAATGACTCAATGAAATGTAATATGTGTTTGATGTTTATTTATGTTTAATTATTTCATATTATTATTGTGTTAAGTATAATTAATAGTATGAACATCTTATATAGGTTTGAGGTTGTTGTTCATAGTTCTAAGTCAATAATGATTGAGAAATGTGTTCAACTTAGTCGGATAATTATTCATGCTAATGGACCATACTTATGGACCATACACATGAATATATAATGCTTATGGACCAGTTGCATTACTGAATCAGGAGACTGGATCAACCGTATGGTTGAGACATAAGATTGACTCAGTCGCACGACTGAACCTTCAGTCGTGTGTCAAAATCAATCACATGATTCAGTCGCACGACTGAATAATGCTAATGGTTCAGTCGTATGAATAAAAACTACAAAACCTATAAATACCACTTAGTTCGTGAAAAAACAGAACAATTCGAAACACTTCATAATTTCACGAACCCTAGTCGTCTAGAACGTCCAAGATAGCTGTAGAGATCGTATAAAGAGGCTGAAGTAACCCAAATACCGAAAATCTTTCCTGCATGCTGCATAAGTACACTGAAGAAGAATGTTTCGAAAGTTTCACACATGCAACATAAATATTCTAAGTGTGAAATATTCGGAAGTCAAGATCAATATCTTCCGAAGCCAAATATGAAGTCTTCCAAAGCTTCAATAGACAAAGTCTTCCGAAGCCAACACTTGAAGACAAATTTCTTCCGAAGACTTTTAACAACATGCTTTATCTGATGTACTTTTCCATAAAGCTGGACCCCTTTCCGCTTCAACTCTGTAAAGTCACTAACTTACATGAGTTGGTGAAAAGGTCCATGCTTTTGGTAACTGTACATTATGGTCTTGAGTTTGTAACTTTCTACTTCGTGTACTTTATCCTTTTTGTAATAGATAAGGATGTGAGCTATGGCATGTCAGAGTCACTAGTCAAAAGGCAATCGTCCTTTTGACTCAATTTTGTTTTGTGTCTAGTCAATTGTATCCAGTTGGCCTTCAAAGTATGGTTGGCTGTAGGATGTAGTATAAGTATCTCATGTTCTTGTAACTTTCTTTTATGCTTTGTAACACTTGTAATAGAACTTGAGAAAGCAATATACTGTAATCTTGAAAACCATCTACTTGTGTATCTTGTTGTCTTGTTCTGTCTCTTACTTGTGTTCTTAGTATCTCTATTATGGTTAATCCAGTTTACTATTTGATTAAGTTAAGTTGCTCTCCTCTTTGTGTTGTTGTGTTGTAAGTGACCACCCTTCACCGGTCATGCAATAGCCAATCCAACTTTAATGTTCATTCTTGATCGATTCCTACTAGTTCTTAACGTTTAGTTTATTCTTATATCGATCGGGTTAACGTTCTCACTTATTGAATCACCAATCAAATAGGATTCCGCATTATTTGATCTGGTCTCACGTAGAATTTGTTAGTATCTCGTATGTAAACGGTCCTGACAAGTGGTATCAGAGCTTTGGCTCTTGATTTTGCGTGGATTCGATTAGTTTTTGGTGTTAAAACTCATGTTTTAATTCAAAAGAGTCACCACGTTGGTTCTAAAGGTGTTTTTGACGTTTGCATGCATAAAAGTTGTATTTTTTATCATACGACAGACTAGGGTTTCTGGGAAAATTGTTTTTTTGTGTCAAAGTGTCAAAATCTTTGATTTTAAAAAAATAACAACCTTCAGTCGCACGATTGGTCTAGTCGCATGATTGAACTCACACGTATACTTCATTTGCACGACTGAAGTCAATCGCATCCCTCATTCGCACGACTGAACAACTCCAGTCATTTAAATCAAGTAGTCTTGTTCATACGCATGACTGGATCCAATTGCACAATTGAATTCATTCGCACCCTTCATTCGCACGAGTGACTCATACCCATAGTCCATTCACACGAGTGAAACAGTCCTGTTCTAAAAGTTCAAAGTTTATAGCAATGGAAGAGCAATTTCCTGCCTTTACTGCCGAAAAGGACTCTCGCATCCAGAACCTTCTGCTTCTAGAGAATGAGATTGGTAATCATAATAAACCGCTGAAGCTGATAACGTTATATGATCATCCACAATGGAAACAACGGTTCGAGATTTATTTAAATGGAGTTGATCCAAATCTTTGGAGATCCATTGAGACTTGTGTTGTTCTGTTAACTCAGTCAATGAAGCACAGAAGATTCTATTTAATATTGAAAAGAAAGTTTATGCTCTGTTAACTCAGTCAATACCGAAAGACATCTTTCATCAATTCTCGGAGAACAAGCAGGCAAAAAAGTTATGGGAAGCATTGGAGAAGAGATATGACGAAAACGCAACACACAAAGCACTAAAGGCTAAAGCTCTCAAGAAGGAGTTTGATAATTTCTCCTCGATAGGGAATGAGAGCTTGGATAACATTATTGACAGGTTCTACCATCTGATGAGTGAGTTACACACTCATGGTGTGACAACATCTATGGAAGATAAAATTTCAAGCTTTGCATATGGTTTACCGGATAAACGGGATTCATTTGTATCCAACCTAAGACAAAACGAAATTCTTGTGACATTAGACATAAATGACTTCATCCTGAAGTTTAGAGAAGAAGAACTGAGAATGAAATACAAGTCAAAGAAAGGATCCTATGTTCAGAATCCTTCACTCAACAACTCAGTTCCAACTCCAGCTGTTTTAGGAGCACCGTTGTAAACAACTTTCGTGTCTAGTTCATCTGCTCCTTCCCAACCCAGCAGCTCAGGAACAGAAATGTCAGGGTCATCTACTACCCAATATATAGTTCCTGAAGCAAACACAACAAAGTTGAAGACCGAGAATCTCGGTAATGTTACGGTGGAAGTTGCCAAAGAACATATGGATCTTCTAGCGGCAGTTGTACAATCTTACGATGGGTTAGTTGCAGGTAAGATTGGAAGTTGTCATCTTGCAGATGAGGATTATTAGCAAGTTGACGGAAATGAGCTAGAGAGGATGGACATAATGTGGGCCTTGGCAAGTGCTGTCAGAAAGGCAAAGAAGTTTTTGAAAAAGACGGGGCAGAATCTAGTAGCCACCAAAGATACGACTTTTGGTATTGACAAAACCAAAGTCACATGCTTTAATTGTGGTAAAAAGGGGCATTTTAAATGTGAATGTGTAAAGCCCAAGAAAGAAGGTAATGGAAATCCATTTCCGACCTTCAACCGTCAAGACAAAGACATGAGTGGAACCATATCTTCAAGAAAAGAGACAAAGGCCTTGACTGCTCAAGGTGATGAAGGGCAAGACTGGTCCTTCCGATTTGTGTCTCCAGGTGAATCAAATATTGCCTGTGTTGAGGCAGTGGATGATGGATCAGCCAGTGAAGGTGAAATCACAGCTGAGCAAATGATGTCAGATACCAAAGGAGCTGTGACTGTGGTAAATCAATTGGTTGAGGAAGAGCTTAGAGCAACATATTTAGAATCTCCAATAAACGAAAAGTCTGAAACGGCGTTGATGGCTGACTCGTCTAATTCCTCATAGGTAAGTTCTAGGGACAAATTATTTGATGAACATGCTTGCACTGAATGTAACAAATTTAGGGATAGCATTGATCTAAAATTTGCAAGGCTATTAGAACACAATGAAAATTTAGTAAACGATTTACAACTCTACACTGAGGCAAATCGTATTTTAAAACAAAATGAGTGCATTTACAAATAGAAAATAGAACTTTTGGGAAAACAACTAAGGGAAACCAAGGTTGTTGCTTTAAACCAGAAAAATGACATAAATTTTTATTTAATCTCTTTAGAAGAAATGAAAAAGAAAAAGCAGTTTTAAAAGTCGAAGTTGATTTTTTAAAACAAAAACTGCATAGTCTGGGTAGTTCTTCACACATAGTTCAAAACTTTGTGAAATAATAAAACAATAGGAAAGGTTTGGGTTATGAAGTAGTTCCACCACGAAATGCAATCCTTCTGAATACTAAAAGTAAACCAATCAGTAACAACCCAGTTAAGGATCATATGGTGTCCACTGCTCTGGTTAGTGATCCTGATTCGACGGGAAAACTTATGAAGGATAACACTAAACAGAAGGAGTCTACTTTGAAATTAGAATGAAAAATGCCAATTGAAAATTTGGATGATAAATTTGAAAAGGTTAATTTAAGGTCAGGTTCACACATGTCAATTTCTGAACCCAAAATGATTAAACCAGTTAACCAAATACGTGTTACACGTCAAAGTCTAAATAAACTAAATGTTAAAGATGTTAAACATGTTGAAACAATTAATTTTGTTAAAGAAGCCGAAATATCTAAAAGAGAAGTGACAAAACCCAACCAGGCACATCTCACACTCGTACCAAACTCATCCCCACAAAAGCATTTTCCTCAACCTGTAGAAGGGAGATCATGCTACAGTTTTTGAAAACAATGACATATTTCTACTAATTGTCCTTATTATCATACTCCTAAAAAGAAAATTTAACTTTATGATGCAAAACCAAGTTTTTCTAAAAGTAGATCTAATACTCCACCTAAGAGTATTAGTGAACCTAAAGTTCAAACCATAAGCCAGTCGTCTGTTTATCACAAACAGGCCTTACACAAAACTAGTTTATGGAAAGAAAAATCAAGTAATTTGTCTGATAATGAGAACAAGAAGAAGAGCAATATGTCCACATTCTTTGATGGATAGTGGGTTGAGTTCATGATGTGTGATTCCTCTGGGTCACCTATGCCAGTTAAGGCTTGGGTCCCAAACCTGAACTGATTAATTACTTTGAATGTGCAGGGTGTCCGCTACAACGCTATCACAAATACCTGGATTGTTGATAGTGGGGCGTCCAAGCACATGAACGGGAACTCTTCTCTCCTTTTTAACGTCAAACAAATTAAAGGGGGACATGTTTCATTTTCTGGGAATAAGGGAGGCTACATCACAGCTCAAGGCGAAGTGGAAAACGAGAAAGTAAAGTTTGACAAGGTCAACTACATTCAACAACTACAGAACAACTTGCTTTCTATCTCCCAGATCTGTGATAAAGGATTCAAAGTTATATGTGACAACAAGAAGTGCTACATGTTGAAGAAGGATTATGTTATCTAGGAGGATAAAGTGTTAGGATCATGTATTGAACGAAATACTAACTGATAATCGTGTATATAGTGCGGAATCCTATTTGATTGGCGATCCAATCAGTGAGAACGCAAGTAGAAACAATTTTAGATTGAATCTAAACGTTAAGAACGATTAGTAATTGATCTAGTGCGATCTATGAACTTGGAACAGGTTCTTAGAGGTCTTTGGACAACTAGGGTAGGTATATAGTCGAAGTGTCCTGTTTTTCCACGAATTAAGTGGTATTTATAGGTTAGCATTTTTCATTCGTGCGACTGAACCATTAGTATGGTTCAGTCGTGCGATTGAGCCATGCGGTTGATCCATTCGCACGACTGAGTGTTTAGTCGTGCGACTGAGCCAATCTCACTTTACAATCATGCTACTGATCCAGTCTCTGGTTCAGTCATGCGACTGAGTCATTTGTATGAAGTTGTTCATGCGTATGGTCAATTAGCATGGGCCATTCGTATGAGAGCTTCATATTACTAAGTTTGAATATATTTCTTAATCATTACATTACTAAAATTAATTCAAACAACCACAAACCTATTTAGTCAGTTCAATAAGCATTAAACTACTAATCAATGAAATAATAAACATTATAAGCACAACCACATATTGTATTTCATTAAGTATCCATTCTATTACATATGCATAAGACAATGAAGACATTTTACATTAAGTTCATAAACTAGGTACACATGTATCTACAAACCCCCCTTGGACCTAGTTTCATCTATTGTCTTACATTCTTCATAAGCTCCTCATATTTCTTGTACTTCTCCTTTCTTGTAACTCCTGCATGTATTTCAAATGCAAAGTAGATTATGATCACGTTTTGGAATTGAAGGGCTTGTACAATATCTTACGCGTCATAGAACAGTGGCCACTTGTATAAGGTGTAAACATCATCAGCCGACAAGTTAGTAAGCCACATGGGGTCAAACACCCTGATAGTTTCCATGCTACCATTTCTGTTCAACACTATGACCGCCTCACCTGTTCTCCAATCGTAGTACCACCACTTGAAGTGTGGAGTGAAGTCTCGTGGCATTTCCCGTAGAGGGATTCTAGACATCGTGCGCGGAGGACTCCACTTCAACACTATTTTTGGTTTTCCAATAATGGCATCAACTTCAGATCTTCTGATATACCTCGTTGGTTATTGAGGTTTGAAGTTGACCCACCTGGTGTGGTACTCTCTCTTTAAAGCAGCTTCAAACCAGCCTGACATCTTACGAGGGTCAGCATATAGCAGCTTCAACTTTGCTAGCTGGTTAAGCTCAAAACCCGGAAGAGTCTTCAGATCGTGTGGGAATCTGAAGTACTCTATCTCCTTCTCTCTTTTAACAACATAAACTTTAAGATCTTCAAAATAGGCCCACACTATAATTTTTCCTGACACCTTATGATGCTTATTCACTTTATAGAGTTTGGTGTAGACATTTGACTTTGGAGCACTGTGCTAGGCTCTGAGTTCTGCAAAACATGCTGCCCATTTAGCCTTTCTGATGTTGACATCAGCGTCTGTGGCTTGGGCTTGCTCTTTTTTCTTCTCCGACCCCTGCTTCATTTTATCTAGAGTTTCGAATGTATCACTGAAAAGGGTGTCTCCAAGATTTGGAACGACATTTCCTTCGTTGTCAGTATACTCTGGATAATGTTGGGTCATGACATCCTCAATCTCTATCTCGTCTATGTCATTTAGCTCATCGTCACTTTCCATGTTTACTGTAGGAGCATGCTTCACGATCTCGTCAGGATTCAGTTGGAACATTTCGGCCAATTGCTCATCAGTGAGATCATGAATTATTTCTCCTTCTCTAGGAGTGTAACTCACAGATCTCCTGACTATCCCTTGCAGATCAAGAATCATTGTGAGTTGAGTCTTGATCTGTAACATCCTGTATTTTTACGTTAATTAAAAGTTAACGTCGTTTAATCTTGTAAGGACCATTGTTGCCATATGTGAAACTTATGGATCATTTATACTTATATTTCTATTTACTTTTAACCCTTTAGTTTAAAGGTTAATAATATTAATTATTACTTAATAAATAATAATAATAATAATAATAACAATAATAATAATAATAATAATAATAATAGAAATAATAACTAATAAATGTTAAATAAGTAATAAGTTGTAAAAGAATTAAAACTTAAAGATAATTAAGTTAGGGGGGTTAATTTGTTAATTTTAAAAACTTTAAATGAAAGTTTTAGCATGAAATAATAACATTTTGAAGTTGAGGGACCATTTGTGTAAATTACCAAAACCTAACCCCCCATCCCTTTTCTCTCTCCCCGCAATTCCAGTCGCCGGCCGGCCAAGCCCGGCGCGGCGCTGGCGAGCCCCAAAGCCTCACGAAACCATCCATTTTTTATACCAAACCATACCAATCGCTTCGTGGTATAGTCTCGAACTTGATGGTGGGTGTTAATTTAAGTTTGGGTCAGTTATGGAGACGTTTGAGCTCGGTAACCGATCACCATTAACCATTAAACCATTCACGCATTAAAGTCTAATAATAATCAAATTAATCGAACAAAAACGATCACTTAACTATCTCTAACCTATTCCCACTCTTAATCCACCTAAAAGCACACAAACAAACTAATTCAATCAAACACTTCGTCGTGACCTGCATTTCACTCGTAGACGTCTTTTCGAACCCTCTAACCCATAATTGGCAAAGGGCTTTTCATCGTTTGAGCTATTCGAAGATTTCTGTAAAACAAATTTGAGTTTCATCACCGATTGCAACCTGAACGAACTGCATCGTAGCCGCGACCCGTTCTTGTGCTCATTGTCTATCGATTTCTCATGAATTCAGGTAATTAAACACATGTATACGTTCATTTAATCATGGGAAGGAAAAGCCCCATGGTTAATTCGATTAACAACATCATTTTATGGTTTAATTTGGGATAAATCGAATCTAGGGTTCTTGATTTGAGGGAAATGCATGGGGATTGTGTTTATAAGTTTTTAAAATCGTTTTTTAACGCAGTTGAGGCCATTGGTACACTGATAAGATGCAAGACCCCTACATAGGAGGTCCCGGGTTCGAACCCGGGGAGCCTCACATATTTTTTTAGGTTTTTTTGCCTTTAGTTTAAATACTAAAAATTTCTAAAAATTATAAAAGGTCATTTTATAAACTATGATCATTTTAAATCATTTGAATAATTTTTCTATAAATTGTTACTTAAAAAGAAAAACTTTTATATTTTATTAAATATAAAAAAAAAGAGATATATAAATAGTTTAATTTTATAAAAAGGTAGACTTTAGATAATATTTTGTTCACTTAAATATTATTATGTCATCCGTTATCTTCAAATTGTTATTCTAAATTATGTTTACAAAATTTTATTTAATCTTTATACATGTATTCAATTGTTATAAATGCTATATTCTTATATATATATAACATGTAACAAATTTCTTTGAGTTTGTTAAATATAATTGATTCAATTTTGTTAAACATAATTATTTGACAAGCCCCAAATTCCCATCGAAACCCTAGTTCGTGTTATAATGTTAATCATACAATTAAACTTTAACCTTGTAAATATATATATTTATTTTAGGTGTATTGTGAAGGACTACGTTGAAACGTTGCCTATTATTTTTCTTATTAATCATCAATTATATACTTATTGATCATGTGAGTATTTCTATACCCCTTTTTATATTTTTACACTTTTGGGGTGAAACATGTTACATTATAAACTTTGCACTTGTAAACACGTTTGATTCTTGTAAACTTATGGCAATTTACTTGTATGTTGTGCTTAGTTGAACTTTGTGACTACCATGTAATGTCGAATATATGTACAATCATTAACTATTGCTAGCCTAGCGACGTCATAGATCTATGGGCCTGACAAGCCTGCTTCGTTAATCCAAGTACACTTAGGTAATCGTATATACTTGTAAACGTTTGAGACTTGTAAAATTTTGTCAAGGTTTGATTATGCATTCTGTCTTACATCCCTAGTTTACTTTGTTCTCTAACTTATAACATGAATTGCCATCTTTTATATATCTATGTATTGCAAACTATAGAAATCTCACCAACATTATTGTTGACATTTTTATTTTTAACATGTTTCAGGAAAT
>BJCM01273470.1:0-11229 GCA_018326385.1 Flaveria bidentis | reverse complement strand
GAGGTAGCCAAAATCGCACGCTACATAGCACACAGTAAATACCACATCGCACATATCGGAGCAGTTACCAAAACTGAACTCCCACTGTGTCTATGTCCCCTTATGATTTAGCCAAGATCGCACGCTATAAGTACACACACAGTTGAGCTAACAACTCTCAATGAGTCGTGAACCTCCTTTCTTTCTCTTGCAAGCCATCCTTACTCTCATTCATTCGTTCATGCTTGCATTTATTCATTACTTTCCTCTTTTCATTATCTTCCACTTCACGTTACATAATACTTTCATTACATTCATTAACGTTCAACGCAAATCACGGGAAGACAATCATACATAACAATAAGGAACACAACAACATATAACATCAATCACACAAGGCAACATCGCACACCCATAACATACATCATGCATAACATACAACATGCACAATCACACGACATCAAACATCACACGAATCACGCGCATCACATCATCAACAACCCCAAAGGTCCGAGCCTACGTCCGCACTTTCCCGAAAGTCGGACAATATGATATGGTCATTCGGGCGTATGGACCCTATTCGGTCGCATGGTCCTCCTTGCGTATGAGAACACTCAGGCGAATGGACCTCCAGTCACATAGCCTCCAATCGCATGCTTCCCATGCGAATGAACCTCAGTCGCATGACATCAGGGCGTATGGACCTCAGTCGCATGACCTCCATGCAAATGGCCCTCAGTCGCATGACCTCCATGCGAATGGCCCTCAGTCGCACACCTTTCGTGCATATGAACCTCAATCGCATGACTCACAGGCGTATGGACTCCAGTCGCATGACCTTCAGTCGCATGACCTTCAGTCGCATGACCTTCATCCGCATTTCATTCAGTCGCATGACCTTTATCCGCATTTCCTTCAGTCGCATGACCTTCATCCGCATTTCCTTCAGTCGCATAGCCCTCATGCGTATGAACTCAGTCGCACACCTTTCGTGCGAGTGAACCTCAGTCGCACGCCTTTCGTGCGTATGGACCCAGTCGCATGCCATTCGGACGCATGGACCTTCAGTCACATAGCCCTAGCTGGGTGCAGAATGCAGTTCATCCTGAACTGCAGCCGCCATGTTCGACCTCCAAACTTTTCCAAACCTCTTTTAAGCTCGAATCAACCATTCTAAACCTTAGGGAAGCATACCACGACCCCATTCAAGCACAACCAAGCCCGAAATCAAGCCCCAAGCGAATCATACACATCCACATACATACACAAACGGGTTTACAAAATCAAGCCCCAAGCGAATCATACACATCCACATACATACACAAACGGGTTTACACCCAAATACCCGAAAAATGGTTTTCAGATGTGTTCCAGCCCCAAAACCATTCAAAAACGTGTAAAAGAGGGGTCCTAGAACTCACATGAACGATCCCGTCGAGTAGAGCTTCGATTTGACCTGCTACACTTCGATTTTCACGCTCGAATCAACCCGAACCAAGTTTTTCTCCTCTTTTTCTTCTTCTTTTCTCCCTTGGCTGAGTTTTGGCAAGAATGTGGAAGGTGTGAGCCGGCCTTCCCTTTTATACTTCCACTCATCCAAGTTTCTTCCCGTTTGACAAGTTTGGTCCCTCGACTTTGGACTTTATTTCTTTTCTTCTCTCGTCGGCTTCAAAGAAAATTCCCGAACGTTACATCTAAGGTGTTTAGATATAAGCTATGTACATATAATGATACGTCCAAATCATTACAACATCACGTCTAAAATCAAACACAGTTTAACAGACATATACTTCCTTATGTTAAAATAGACGCATCACATCATGTATACTACGTACCTGTGACAATTTGCATTTTTTGATGGGACACTGTCTCAACTTGTGGTCTCTTGGAAGAAATATTTTGACTATACAACTAAAAGCGATCAAATTTGACAAAATCAGACAACAATTTCGGGGAATTGAACAAGGGTAGAAGCAACCGCGTTTGTCCTGTACATGAGAATCAAAGGTTCGATGTTCTTGACAAACATTTCAATCTCACATCTATATTATATCCAAGTAATATAATAATATAATATAATCTACCATTCATTCTCTTGAACTAATCAAAATTATTAAAATTGATTAGACTAATTCAGCACCTCTGCCCCACTCCTCCATTGTAATCATTTGTCTTGTTCTTATCAAGATCCCTCGATCCCTTTCCGTTTGTGCCAATTTCTATGCTTTGACCGTTTCCTTTGGTTTTAACATTCGTTTGTTTGACTTTTGATTATTCGTTCATCGGTCGTCTTTTTAATTTTCCATTTAGGGTGTATAAAATGCTTGTGGTTCTTTAGTTCTTGATGTGATTATATTTGCTAATTGATGTTCAGTTTGTAGTGTATATAAAGCTGAATTGAATCTGTATTGTTCTTGCAAACTGTAGTGTTGAATCTTGCTTTTGTTGTTTGAATTTGAGTTGAGATTGTGATCTATTTTGACAATCTTGGAGTCAAATGAAGTGGGTTTGGCTTTAATTTTGTGGGGTTTTGATAAAGTTTAGATCTTTATTTCATTGGGCTAAAAGGTTGGTGAAACTTGGAAGATTGGATCTTTGTGTTGAAAGCAGAAAAGGGTTTTCTTGAGAGGTGGAGTTATGATCTTGTGTTGACAATCTTGGAGTCAATTGAAGTGGGTTTGACTTTATTCATATGAGTTTGCAATGAAGTTTAGATCTTTGTTCCATTGAGTGAATTTGGTGGGAAGGTTGGATCTTTATGTTTGTAAGTAGAAGGGTTTCTTGATAAGTAATTAAGGTTCAATGGGGAATACTTGTGTTGGACCAAGTATTACGAAAAATGGATTCATTCAATCGGTTTCAGCTGCAATGTGGCGAACCCGAACCGAAGAAACACCACCTACCCCTAATGGAGAGCAATCTTCAACTCATAGCATACAACCCGAATCGCCATTACCTGTTCAAAGCAAGCCACCTGAACAAGTAGTGATTCCCAAGCCCGAAAAGAAGCAAGAGCAACCCGTGAAACCCAAAAAAGTTCCCCAAATGAAACGTGTATCAAGTGCTGGGCTTCGAACCGATTCTGTGTTACAAAGAAAGACTGGGACTTTGAAGGAGTTTTTCACTTTGGGGAAGAAGTTAGGTCAAGGGCAATTTGGTACAACTTTTCTTTGTATAGAAAAGTCCACGGGCCAACAATACGCTTGTAAATCGATTGCAAAGAGAAAGTTATTGACTGAAGAAGATGTGGAAGATGTGAGAAGAGAGATTCAAATAATGCATCATTTGGCAGGACACCCGAATGTTATAGCAATAAAAGGGGCTTATGAGGATGCTATCGCGGTTCATGTTGTTATGGAATTATGCGCGGGTGGCGAGCTATTTGATAGGATTATTAAGATTGGACATTATACTGAGAAAAAGGCATCTGAGCTTACAAGAACAATTGTTGGTGTTGTGGAAACTTGTCATTCTTTAGGGGTTATGCATAGGGATTTAAAGCCTGAAAATTTCTTGCTTGTGGATAAGAAAGAAGATGCACTTTTGAAAACTATTGATTTCGGATTATCGGTGTTCTTTAAGCCAGGTAAAATTTGAGTTATTTTTGTTGGAATTTATTTTGGGTGTTTGATTATTGGGACTTGAAGAATTAGATGATAAGTTGCTTGTAGTTTGGATAGTTAATTCTGCATTTGGAATAAGCATATATCCAATTATGTTAATTTTGACCCTAGTAAATTAGAAACTCATGATCATGATCAAGTTTTCCCAAACACTACATTCAGTTTAAATTAACTTCCAGAAAACAGTCTTGTCAATAATCATTTTTCCTCCTTCGACTCTAAATTTTCATAAACTCGTGATCATGATGAGTATACCCGAACACATAAACTAAAGTTGGCAAAATAGGTGGTTTGGGTAAGGGGTCAAACGGTTAACTTTTACTATGGGCTGGATTGGATTGGGTTGACATAGAAAGCTTTTTGTTCCCAAAAAGTAAAACTTATTTTAATAAAAAGTTCAAGTTTGTTAAAATGATTACATAGGTTATATTAATTTCAAGAATAATCTGACTTTTTAAGTAAACTGATCAATGAAGTTTTACATTAGGCATATTTCAACTTGTTGCTCCATCTACTCTTTAGTTAATTCTCTTTACCCATTTGACCAATTGGATAAGACATAACTTAAAGTTACGCATTTATAAGTAAATGGACTGATATTGCCGCTGCTAAGTTAATCCAGACACTTAATATTGATTAACGTAAAATTGCCGTAATCAATTTAAATACACATCCTAACATTTCTACTATATTTGAATTTGGGAATTATCAGTTCACTCTTTTATTGGCTTCTTGCATTCTCTACTCTCTAGCTCATCATACCCTTTATTGTCTTTCCTTTATAAGATGCTTCATAACTAGTACATATTTGATTAACACTAATCTTTTCATAGTTAGATGGACTAAACCTGACATGCGGGCAACTAACAGAACAATTATCTAAACAAATGTTGTCTGACCAAGTTAAAAGTCATTGAATTAAATGCATGATAAGCTATCCAGTAAGGAA
This sequence comes from Flaveria bidentis, assembly GCA_018326385.1. Classification (NCBI taxonomy): domain Eukaryota; kingdom Viridiplantae; phylum Streptophyta; class Magnoliopsida; order Asterales; family Asteraceae; genus Flaveria; species Flaveria bidentis. The sequence goes on along the minus strand of BJCM01273470.1, from coordinate 6,678 downwards.
TCCATACTACCAAAAAAGAAATGATATAGATATCTGTATGTGTGCTTGGTGGTATTTCATCATCATTTACAAGATAAGCTTCCATAAATTTGAAAGCTTCTTGTCGAATCCCTGGGAACACATTAAAGCTTTCAACTTTTTTTTATGGCAAATGCATATATTCTGCAAAGTACATACACACATGTACATATCACGTGCGTTCATGGCAAGCTTATTGATGATGACGAGAGAGAATAATTCGTATGAAAAACTATAATTATGAAAATTATTATCAGCATAATGATACAGTGTTTGAATAAAGCAATCTGATAGATTATGAACACTTGAGTACACATTGGGTGACTTATAAACCATCAAGTCTTTTCCTTTTTAGCTAAATGTTTAATTTTATCCATTGGACTTATTGGTAATAATATGTAATCCCAATCGACATCTCCCCCAAATTGAGTAATTTACTAAATTTTCAACATATTTTTCAATTTTACAATAAACATATTTTATTTTGTTTCTTAGGTGAATCATTTCATGATGTGGTTGGCAGCCCGTATTACGTTGCACCAGAAGTTTTACGAAAACGTTATGGTCCTGAAGCAGATGTTTGGAGTGCAGGGGTTATTGTTTACATCCTATTAAGTGGAGTACCTCCATTCTGGGCTGGTCAGTATTTAACTATGTGAAATTTCATATTTACCTTTCCGTCCTTTCCTGAAAGCAACAATTTTTTTGGTAGTAATGACATTGGATTAGTTAGTAATTCAAGTTTAATTTTGGAAATTTAACATCAAGGGAAGCTTGGCAGTGATATATAAATTGTTGTTTTATTGTGATATGAATCTTGTTATTTATTGGACTGCGTTCTCACATTTCCTTTTTTTTAATAAAACTTTTACGGGTATATAGAAACGGAGCAAGGAATATTTGAACAAGTCCTTCAAGGTGATCTTGATTTCTCATCTGATCCATGGCCAAGTATTTCTGAAGAAGCAAAAGATCTTGTAAGGAGGATGCTTGTGCGAGACCCGAAGAAAAGATTAACAGCTCATGAAGTTTTATGTGAGTTTCTGTTTAAAGAAAGATTAGTTTTATACACTGTTAGTGTAAAAGAAAAGCATGTTTGACACGTCACCCCAAATCGACCAATTCAGTTTTGACTATTAATTGGCACGTATAATATATTGAACATGATTACAAAAACTATTAGTGAAACAAAGATGAAAAGTTTTGCATTATAGAAATTTAGGAGTTCCTAAGCACTTGGTGAGATTTAGAAATTTAAGCCATTTGGTCAAAAATTTTATATAGCAACGTAGTTACTCATTTGTGTGCTTCAACCAAAACAAAGGGGACTAGTAAATGTAATTGTTATTTTTATAACTATCTTATTAAATACATATTTATGTCCTTATACTTGTTTTAACCATACATAACTTTTACCATAAAAAATAATATTGACCGAATTTAGAACCTCTTGACAGGTCATCCTTGGGTTCAAGTTGACGGTGTGGCCCCTGACAAGCCTCTTGATTCTGCAGTTCTAAGTCGAATGAAACAATTTTCAGCCATGAACAAGTTGAAGAAAATGGCTCTTAGGGTAAGTTTGAGTTTTTGAGGTCAAACCTGCTAAGATTTAACATAAAAAATTGACTATTTTTTCAAAGGTGTTAAAAACAAACCTGATTACTTTGAGCTGTGTAACTAATTGCTACAATTTATAAAGATGATAGTGTTCAATTTCTAACCAGAAATTATACTGGAATGAGTCTGGATATATATTTATAGTTGACCTAAAAGGTCAAAGGGCATCACATGAAAATTGTCTTTTACTTGATATCTTTTTTTTGTGTGTGCAGGTTATAGCAGAGAGCTTATCTGAAGAAGAAATAGCCGGGCTAAAACAAATGTTTCAAATGATCGATACGGACAACAGTGGTCAAATTACTTTTGAGGAACTTAAGGCTGGATTAAAAAGAGTTGGTGCTAACCTTAAGGAATCAGAAATTTATGATCTCATGCAAGCAGTAAGCCCTAATCAAACACTTTATTTTGTTTTATTAATTTTCAGGTTTAAAATTACTGAAAATTTTATTATCTGATATATATTCTACAATATTGTGCACTGTTTTAATTAAAAAAACAAGACACATTTAAAATTTAAGCCTCAAAAGAGTTATGCTATATCCATACTGAAGTTGATATATAAAACAGTGTAAGTCGGTTAGACTCCTTATACCGATATGTCCTGCTTTGCTCATTAGAAGCTCAGGCTTTGTTTTTAGTTACCATCATGAAAGTACTGCCACCTAAGCACGTTTAACTGTAATATTGGTTTGTACGAAGGTTGGGTGTTACAAACATAGCATTTCTGTGACTCGATTCTTTTACAAGTTACTAAAAGTTTATATTTTGAATTTGAAAAGTAATTTGTTTGACTGGAAATTAAACGCGCGTTCCTTTTTTTCTAAAACACAGGCGGATGTAGATAACAGTGGAACAATTGATTACGGTGAATTTGTTGCTGCAACATTGCATCTGAATAAAATTGAGAGAGAAGATCATTTGTATGCGGCTTTTTCATACTTCGATAAAGATGGAAGTGGTTATATAACTGCTGATGAACTTCAACAAGCATGTGATGAATTTGGCATAAATGCTCGCCTTGATGAATTAATTCAAGATGTTGACCAAGATAATGTAAGTATTTCTGCTTATTTCTGTCCTTTTCTTATAAGTTGTCCTTACTAACTGATCACATTTGTTAAAAAATATATTTTGATCACTAGAACCAAAATACCACTATTCATTAATTCTACAACAGCAACAAATTTTAGTAAATCTCATTTATAACAAAACTATTGGTAGGGTTTGGAGAGAATGTGATGTAAACAAACCTTACTTCAATTTCACCCAAAGCATATAATTCATTTCATCACATTTTTCCAATTTCGTCCACACAAAAAGACAACGTTTTAACATCTTCAACAAGTGGATTTTTAAATTAGGGTCAAAATAGTCATTTCAAATAAATGGTTGCCATCTTTATAGCATAGGACACCCTTTCTTTAGAGCATTCACAGTGGAGTCTTAAAAATTATGTGAGTGTGTTCGATATATTATATGAAATGGTTTTGAGTGGTTGTGAGTGAAAAAGAGAGAAAGAATGTTATTGTGGATTGATATATTTAAGAATCATTGTTAAATCCTTGAAAATTTTTAAATATTTTTAAAGTGGTTGTGAGTGGAAAAGAGAGAAAAAAAATAATGATAATGGTATAAAAAATATTATTTAATTGAAAAGGAGAGAGAAAATATAGTGATTTTTATTGCAATTATATGGATAAAGATATAAAAATCTACTATGAATGCTCTTAGCACCATAAAATAGAGATAAAAGACAAAGTGGGGGGATCTACATAAATTACTTTTATTATATATTAATTTTAGTAAATCTGTGTGTTACACGTGTTAAATAAAATAAAATATTAATATACTAAAATTTATTAATTATAAAATGATATTTTGAAATATGATATAACTGAAATTACATATGAGAAATAACTATAAGTAATAAAACAGTGATCAATTTTTTAAAATTTTATTTTAATTTTTTTTCCAAAAAAAGTAAACATTTTGTTCTAAAACAAACCGTATAAAAATGTCATTTTTAAAAATTTTCTTATTATGTAGAAATAACATTAATAAATAGATTTCTTTCTAAATTTATTAAATCTAAAAAAGTGTTAAATAATATTATTATTAATTAAGGTAATTATTTAATAGGAAAGAGATAGAGAAAAGTTTTGGTGATAATGATTGTGGTGTTATCACGTTTCATCCAATATACTCTTTTATTAAAGTAAGAAGAAGAAAATTGCAAGTATTAAATACTCGTGTTTTTTATATACTCATATTTGACACTGGAGTGACATAACATTTTCGAAGAGTGACCTCAATGAATCCTCTGATGACTCATATTTATAATTTTTATGGTTATGTTCATATTCATGTTTTTCATATTTTTCACAGGACGGACGCATAGATTACAATGAGTTTGTGGCCATGATGCAAGGTCATACGGGTTCTGCACAGAAAAAGAGCCTAGACAATAGTTTCAGTATCAAGTTCAGAGAAGCATTTAAACTTTAAATCAATATGTTTGCTCATGTTTTTTTAAATATCATGTGAGAATGAGTAACTTTGGATAAAAAGATGTATACATTATGTTGTTTTTTGCGTCTATTTTCCGGTAATCTGATTGAAATAGTTTGTTCAATCCTACAAAACATAGTTGTCTGTGTCAAGAATTGTAATTACAAATCTTATTAACCTTGATTAACCCAAATATAACCTTGAACAATCTCAAACTCAAAACAGATCCAAAAGAATACTAAATCATCTCTACATACTTCCACCAACTATAGTGATTCACAGTAAAAGGAGAACCTTGAGCTTACCCATGACCCACATGTATTTTAGAGAGTAAACGGGTCATGTGTATCTTTTAACTGCAACATCCGAATCAAGACAGCTACGAGCCCATCCAGCTGATCCATTATCAACTACAAGCTCAACCCGTTTACGACTGATCTCATTTTGAAAAAAAAATCAAGAATTACCAACAATTAGAAATAATAGAACACAAAAAGGTAATAGATTATGATCGTAATTGAATTGAAACATTTATATATTTCGAAGTGTTGATATGATGCAATAGTCAATGGATTTATTTGTTTGTTCTTACTTTGTAATAGAAGCATAATTGAAGGGTTGTGATTGTAACTTTGTGTTAGTTTGTTAATTGTCTGTTAACAAACTTGATTTGGGTGTTTAGGTATAAATAGATAGTATAAGAGGTGATGAAGCAGGATCATCTTTATGTAATCGTTCATATCAAGTGATCAAATTGGTAGTTGATTTGGTGAATGTTTTCTTCTTGATTCTCTGGTTTCTTAACAATTAATATCAGAGCCAAGGTCAATCGACTCGATTTGAAATAATAGAGGGAAAGAAGAAAGCAATTAAAGGAATCAATGGTGTCCACCAAGTTTGAAATCGAGAAGTTCGACGGTAAGAATGACTTTGGATTACGGCGACTAAAGATGCGAGCACTACTTGTGCATCAAAGGGTGGTCGATGCCCTGGCCGGAGAAGCAAAGTTACCAGCAACTCTCACCGACAAAGAAAAGAAAAAGATGATGGAGCAGGCACATAGCTCCATCATCTTGAACCTTGGTGATCGGGTGTTAAGAGAGGTGTCTTAAGAGGAGACGACAACTGGTGTATGGTCGAAGCTAGAAAGCCTTTACATGATGAAATCATTGGCAAATCTTATATCTAAAGAAGAAATTTTACATGTTTCAGATGGTACCATGAAAGTTCATGGAAGATCATACGGATGAATTCAACAAATTAGTACTTGACCTCGAGAACATTGATGTAACCTTGGATGATGAAGATCAGGTTATCATCTTCCTTACATCACTTCTGCAGTCCTACGAGCACTTCGTGGACACTCTGATGTATGGAAGAGATACTCTATCGATGGAAAAAGTCCTATTAGCATTGAATTCAAAAGAACTAAAGAGAAGGTCCAATGTTAGGGAAGATTCTGGGGAAGGCCTCTTTTTGCGGGGAAGACCCAAACAAAGGGGTTTCAAGCAAAAGTCAGGGCCGAGGTCAAAGTCCAGATCAAGAAGAAGGTGCTACGTTTGTAACTCAGAAAAACACTTAAAGAAGGATTGCCTAGATTAAAAGAAAAGATGTGTCAAGATCTGACTGGAGCCTAGATTCAGGGTGTTCTTGGCATATGACTCTTAATAGGGAGTCTTTTAATGATCTACGAATGGAAGATCTTGGCACAGTGCAGTTGGGAGATGACAGACCATGCCAAATCAAGGGGGTTGGCAATGTCACTCTTGAACTTGAAGGTGGAGTAGAGTTTAAGTTGATTGAGGTTAGATACATACCTTTTTTATCCAGAAATTTAATTTTCTTACGAGTGTTTAAAAAGTCCAGATGTCATGTTAGTCTAAAAGGGGGGAAGGCCAAGGTAATAAGTGGGTCCATGGTAGTCCTGCCCGGGTAATAGGAAGGAGAATAATGTGTGTGTTAAGTGGTAGTGTTGTTAAAGGTTCAGTGAATTATGCGGATGGTGGATCAGACAATTCCACCATGTTGTGGCATAATAGAATGGGTCACATAAGTAACCAGGGACTCAAAGAACTACACAAACAATAGGTGTAACAAGGTGTAATTAGACTTATATGAAATTATGTGAGCATTATGTGATGGGGAAGTCTCATAGAGTAAGCTTTCATAAAAGTACGCATGTCACACCCCCGCTAAAGCGGAAACACGGGGATGTAACGAGACGGGATCGTCATAACACATGGTACACGTTAGAGAAGCAATATAAGTATGATGACAAGCGTGTCATGACGTCACCCGAACACAATTGGAGACTTGTGTCGTGTTAGTCAATATTCACGACAACATAGCCATAAGCATAACACAAATATGATCATATAAGCAACTAGTATGACATTGTATAATTCCCACAACCCGGGAACAAGTGTCAAATGTAGTGCATTAGTTAAGACTATCACAAATGTTTACAACATAGTTTAACCAAAAATGTTTAATTTCAATGCATCCTAGGGTCTCCTCTACAAGGCAGCACTC
>BJCM01273466.1:0-16649 GCA_018326385.1 Flaveria bidentis | reverse complement strand
TATCTCTACAAAAACACAAGATATACGAATAAATAAACACGTTTCCATGTTACGCGATAAACTTTCTTAATTAATATATAAAACACATAAACACGTAAACATAACATCATAATCACATTAACAACTAGATTATCACCCATTTAACATGATTAATTATTATTACGTCACCAACGTTAAACGACAACTAGTGTGTGCTCACGACACGTGTATGCAAAACTTAGCGGAACTAACGGAGTTGGATAACGGAAAATTACCGGATATCACATTATGTATGTTGTACAACATGAAAAGTGGGTGAGCATACTTTTCCCCCTAAGTTTGTAAATAATTGAAAAGTTATATAAGCATAAAAAGGGGCCACGAAATTCACTTGTTAAGTGGTAAGTATGGATGATCAAAGTTCCCAACAGTTGTATGTAATGAACAGTCAAACACCTATTGACAGTTATTGTTAAGCATTAATGGTAAGTATAAAGCAGATAGAAATGTTTAGTCGGTTCGGGTTGCATCGGGTCGGTCGTGGGTAACACACACAAGCGGACACACGCATAAGATCTTATGTAGATCCAAGTACTAGAAGTAGTCGTCATTGCTGATGATATTTGTGTAAAGATTCCATTGTCATAAGAGAAAGTACTTATTAGATATCTGTAGTCCCAAACGGGTTGTTGATAATTGTAAAATGTTAGGTTGATTTAATTTGGAATAGTGTCTGCATGTTGATAGCGTTGACTTTAATCTTTGTGGTCAAGCAATGACATTTGTGTTGATGTTACCTTATCATCACATGACATTCAAGAAGGAAATTCACACACACAACATCATTAATCACACAACAGGACCAAACGCTCGACTCAACACTCCATTCGTACGAATCAACCCTCAATCGTACGAATCAGCTTCATTTGTACGATTGAACCTTCATTCGCACGACTGGCTTTCAGTCGTACCACACAACACCCAATTGCACGACTCAACCTCCATATGCACAAATCAACCTTCATTCGTACGAATCAGCTTCATTTGTACGACTGAACCTTCATTTGTGCGACTGGCACTCAGTCGTGCGATACACACACAATCGCACACATTCATCCGCATTGACTCAATCGCACGCATCACTCATCCGCATTGACTCAATCACACGCATCACACAGTCGCACGACTCACCCAGTCGCACGGCTCAGTCGCATGACAGACCCAGTCGCCTGAACTGCAGGTTTGCGACTGCTAAAGTGCAGAGCAGCCTTCGGCTACCCCGAGCATGAGTTTTACACATCAAGAACTTCCAGAAACACACTACAAACACACACAAACAAGAAGCACACACAGAAATACATCACACGCACCCACACGACCTCTTGTGTTCAGGTTGACCCGAACACCCGAAACCCTAGAAATGGACAACATTAAAACGAGCAAGAAAAGGACAACCAAGGTCGTCTACCAGCAAGGATGGAGTAGACTAGGTTGTAGATGAAGTCCAGATGACGAAACCGAGATGAAACGGGGCGGTTTTGGTGCAAAAATGTGATGTAAAGTGAAGAAGAATGAAGAAGAAGAAGTGAAGAAGAAGAAGGAGAAAGTGAAGAATGGCTGGGAAATGGGGGTTTTTATACCCATCCCAAGTTTGCAAAATGTCAATTTAGTCCCTGCATTTAGCCCCCCAGTTCCCAAAGTTTGTTTCGGTTGAAAACGACTTAAATAGGCTAATTATATTTATAATAAAGATGTAATTAATGTTATTGGTATCTTAAAAATGGTTTTATTAGTGACAATAATATTATATAAAAACGAAATATTTAGTGATAACGACGATGAAATTTGTAAGAGTTTTAAGCATAGCACACATTCACGAAGGAAACATAAGCACAAAGATGTTAAAGCAAGTATGATATCCACACAAAGAGTTAATAAAGATGAGGAACGAACGATCAAGGAAGAGTTAACGGATAAACACGTTAATTGACAGACCTTGAGGTGAGGGATGTCACAGTGTGATAGTGCGATGAGTGGACGTATGGGTTGCGATTGTGCAGTAGTGAGAATGGTGGTGGTGGTGTCGAGCTGGCAAATGAGAAGTCGGTTGTTTGGGGAAGAAGGCCACTGGTGGTTTAGGGTTTTGATTTTGAGTTCAATAGAGAGAAAAAGTCTTGGGCTGGTGTCCGGTGGGGTTCCGGCGGTGGTGGTGGTGAGCAATGGCGGTGGTCATGACCGTGAAGGTGGTGGGATGCTAGATTTTGGAGAGAGAAAAGTAGTATGTATGTGTGAGAGAGAGAGAGAGAGAGAGAGAAAAAAAGAGAAAAGAGAGAGATATATGGGTGGAGGGATAAGGATGAGGTATTTAATCCAGGGGCATATATGTCTTTTTGTGTTATTTAACGAAAGAAACACTAACGTTGTTAGTGGTGTGGGTCGGATTGAAACAAACCATAAAACTCTTGAACTATCAATATAATAAATGAACTATTGAACATAACCCATGATTTTCGTCAAACCTTAGGGACGAAAATAATAATTTACTCTTTATTTTATCTCCAAGGACAAAAAAAACTGTAAGAGAAACAAATATGTTTATGGGTTATTAACTCTAATATCATCTAATACTATACTTATAGCATACTCATAAAAACTATTAAAATAATTCCATATCATGTCCTATGCTCAAATGTCGGTCTATTAAGTTTCAATTTTCAAATATGCCTATCTTGTTTGATAAATTTTCAAATAGGGTTGGCTTTGGGCCTGTGTGAAGGTTGTGTAGCTACACGATAACTAATGTCCTTATATCTATCTCATTTACTAAAAATATATCAAACGAAAATTTGTTTTATGAATAAGATGTACTGTAGCTATGAGTACATCTTTTAATGCAATTATGAGTGTCTCCTTACACCTCAGTTGCATTCTTCCATTTCTTTTTACATAAATACTTTCGCTTTTTGCATCTAGTACCCTCCCATGCTCCAACGTTAATCGAACTTCAATCTAAAATAAGAAGTACCAAATGATATGATGGTAGTGACCGGTGGAGATGGGTTTGTGACGGTGTGGTCGTAGGGTTGTTAAGGTGGAGATGAAGGTGGCTACCGGTGGAGCACAGGGCGACGACTACAACTTAAGTTTGAAGAAGATGAGCAAGTGGGTAGGGTTTGGGATGTGTAGGCAAAGTTACTTGGTTCTCAAAGTTAGAATTATTATTTCTTTTATTTTTTTCAATGGTAGATGGGGAAGTGTTTGCGGACAAAATCAAACTAATTACATCTATTAAAGATGTTGGAAATGTAAATGTTACTTTTTAGTTCTAAAATAAATAGAAGACCGTGATTGGGTGTTAATATACACATCAAACTAAAAATATTTATACTGATCGAATGGAATCCGTATAAGAGTATAAACTGAATCGAATTATATAATTGAGTGTTAATATATATACAAATTAAAAAAAAGATATTTAAAACTGAATCAGGATAAAAGTATAAAACTTAATTAAATAATAGTAAATTGTCATTTTCATCCCCAAGTTTTGATTTGATTTGCCATTTTCATTCAAAAAGAATTTTTTTTCACTTCTTGCTCCCTAACTTTTTAAAAACTTATCATTTTCATCCAATCTCGTTAGTCAACTTAACTGGAGTGTTAAATGTAACACCTTGTTATTTTTAAAAGTCAAGATATAAAGAATAAAAGCAAGAAAGACAATAAAGTCCAAGTGGAGGGACTAAAAGTGTCCAAAAAGGATAAAACTTTCAAAAGTTGGTGTAAAGGGAGTATGGCCGCCCACCCTCACCTCACTTCACCATTTTTCTCGGTTTTAGAGAGAGAGAGCAGAGAACACTCTCGGATTGAAGAAGAAGAGGAAGAAGGAAAGTGAATTCAAGGTATTTATGTTTTTATGTCCAGTTTTATCCCGGTTATGTGTTTATGTGCTTATGGGTTATGTTTGTGCTCGGGTGTGTGTGTTTTTGGTGTCGTTTTTAGGTGTTTTGAACTCTTTGCAAGCGGGTAAAAAGGAAGAACACCCAAGTTGCACCAGGTGAGTTCTAGACCCCGGTTTTTACATGTTTTAAACTACCTTTGGGGCTGGAAATGTATTAAAATGATTTTACAAGTTTATGTGTGAATACCCATATGTATTTTGTATGTTGGATGTTGGTTCTTGATGGTTTATAGACTACTCATGTTTAGAATAGCCACATTGTGCTTAGAACAGATGAGTTTGAGGGTTGAGGTTGAAAACATCCTAGAACCATGTTTTACAGAATGCTCATGCGTCTGGGTGAGGCTCATACACCTGAAATTGCCTTAGGAAGAAGTAAGTGTGAGCCATGCGCCTAAATAGTAGCTCATGCGCCCAAAATTAGCCATAGAAAAGTCTAAGTATAGCCCATGGACCTGAACAGTGGCTCATACGCCTAGAAATATTAGTCGGATGATTAAGTGTAGGGGCATGCGCCCCAATAGTGCCCATGCGTCCAAGTGGCCCATGCGCCTAAGTGTTCATGCGTTTGAATAGTATCCATGCGCCTAGATTGGGCTGGAATTTACCAAGTGTTCAGACGTCCAGGATTACCCATGCGCCTGAATAGTACCCATGTGTCCGAAAGTGGCCCATGCGCCTAAGTGTTCCCCATGCGCCTGAATAGTGTCCATGCGCCTGCATAGTGCCCATGCGCCTAGGACTTCGAATATTTTTCTGATTTTTGGGGAAAATGTGTAAAGTAGGCTTTGACTTGGGAAATTCCCGGGGGACTATATAAGTTGACTTTTGGGGTCATAGATGGTATGAGGGGCATGTTATGCATTGTGATTGATGCTTATGTTGATGATGATGATGTTGCATGGTTATGCATGATGCATGTTATGTATGGATGATGCCTTGTTCCTATAACGATGAATGTTTATCTTTCCATGGCTTTACGTGTTATGTTAATGACTGAACCGAAAGTATTATGTAACGTAAAGTGATAGATAATGAAAGAGGAACATGATGAATGAATGCATGCATTAACGAATGAATGAACGTAAAAAGTCTTGCAAGCATATGTATGGAGGTCCACACCCAATGAAGGGTGTTAACTCAACTGTGTGCGGGTTAGCTACCCTGGAAGGATGCACACTGGGGTCCAATCCTTGTGATTGACCATATGTGTGGGATCCTTGCCGCTTGCCCCGGGTACTGGAGTCAGCTTCGTGCATAATGTTCAGGGTTTATGAAAGACCTCAGGCCCAGTAACCAGCTTCGTGCACAATGTTCGGGGTATAGCATATGGCATTGATATGGAATGAAAAGAAAGATGAATGGTGAATGTACTTGTCCTAGGTACTGGAGTCAGCTTCCTGCACAATGTTCGGGGTCTATGAAAGACCTCAGGCCCAGTAACCAGCTTCATGCACAATGTTCGGGGTAATGTACATGTCACAAGATGTAACCAATGAACTATGGTTAATGAACGAAATGGAAGATAATAATGATATTATCTGTATGTACGTATGATGTGTGATCACGAACGAATGAAACGTATAGTATGGACTCTGAAAAGAAATAAATAACGATTTTATGTATGTTTAATTGTAAAACTAGAACTCACTCAGCAACGCTGACTTTTATACGTTTTTAGTTGGCAGGTAAACGTTGCTGAGGATGGCACGAGGCGGCTACTCAGCTCTTTTGGACGGCATCCATTTATTTAAAGCTTTTGTGATGTAATACAACAATGTAATTTTGTAACCGACAAACGATGCATTATTTTGCAAAAGTTTTTATGATGAAATGAAAATGCCATATGTTTTATGTTTCCGCTACAATGTTTTGATAAATAAATGCAAAGTATATGTTTTATGAGCGATGAATCACCAACTGTAAGCGTCTCGGGAACGGGGCCTCACACCTTTTAACAGAGGTTATTCTTGGTTTATTTCTATTAAAATGGATTTCAAATAATAAATAATAAATTATTATTATTGGTCCAAACGTTACCTTTTAAATCATGATTATTTTAAAGTTTTTATTTAAACTTTATATATAAATTTTATTAGTTGTTACAAATGGTTTAATTTCATTTTCTCTATTAAAATACATAAATGGTAAATTTCTTTATTAAAATTTTAACGTACTTACAAAAATCCCCGAATTCCACTTCAAACCCTAGTCCTCGTTAATTCGTTAAAACTTATTATTAAGCTCAAACCTTGTAAATATATATATTTAGATGCCTTGTGATGGTTTACATTGGAACGACGCCTATTATTATTCTTATTAAACATCATTCTTATACTTAATTGCCATGTGAGTTTCCTTGCCCCTTTTTATATTATTTCACACCATTTTGGGGTGAAACATGTTAAACTTATCAACATTGTAAACGTTTTATACTTGTAACGCATAGGCAATTCATCTTTACCCTTTTGTCATAGTTATTTGTGTTATTGTGAGCTTTATATGAGATACATTATATGTTGAAAATCATTAAAAACTGATAGCCTAGAGACGTCATAGATCTATGGGCCTGACAAGCCTATTTGGTGCTAGAGTCGACGTATTGCCGGCTCTTGATGACGTATGACTTGTTCATCATGGGAACCAAGTACACTTAGCCAATCATATAAACTTGCAAACTTATAATCAGTTCGAGGTTTGATTGTAGTTATATGTGTTCTATAAACTTGCATAACTCATCACCCTTGACCATGAATTGCTACTTGTAACCTTCTGATATATTATATATATTAAACCCTTGGAAACTCATCAACTTTATAGTTGACGTTTTATTTTTAACATGTTTCAGGAAATGCCAAAATTTGAGGTCATCTTTTGAAGTTTGCTCAAATCTAGGATTTGGACCTAGAATAATGAATAAAGAGCTTTGGATTATTTTTGTTTTATGTTTTGATTTATTTTATGTTGAGACTTATGGTTGTATTTGTATTTGAAACTTATGATAATAATATTTACATTTAAATATAGCGTTATGTGGTTGTGAACAATCTTAACCCTCACATCTCGACGATTTCTTCGTCAAGGTTGGGGTGTGACAGATTGGTATCAGAGCCCATAACTATAGGGATTTAGGTTATGAGAAATGGTGACCTAGATTATAGCTTATGCATGAACCTTATAGAATAATATTTATATTCTTGTGAAAATATATTGCTTGCATGCTATATAATGCTATACCTTCTTATTTGCAACTTGATGCCATAGCATAGGATTGCCTTGTGAATGCTTAAACATTGTTGCTTGTCTCCCCTAGACTTATCCTGGACTATTTGATTCTCCCCGTCAAATGAAACTTCCTAAACTTATTATCTATGACACGTGGGATCATATACTTATTATCGTGGGTTTAATTCCTTAGACTCTATGTCTAATCTATGAACATCTCATCAAGGTTTTGATTTCATGAATTGAAAAAATTTGTGTGACATATAGACACCTATATTCTGGTTTTCCTGGCAAAAGGCCTTCGGCCTAAGGTAAGCATTTCGCATAAATTCTACGGGAATAGTTACGATTACCTGGGGATTTTTGGGATGAGTGATAAACAATGGTCAACATACATAATTTTCTAAGGCAAAGGGGTCAATTTACCTTGATGTGTCAACGATTTCAAATGGTAATATGTTACCAAAGGGAATCACTCCATGTGCCTTACAACTCTTGATTTATCCTTGTTTAAATTATTATCCTTTTTATGCCTATTCCCGTGGCACCATCGGAAATGTAAGAGCTAGCCAGTCAGCTTCAAGAACTATCTGATTAGGGTTTTATTCATCCTAGCATTTCACCTTGGGGTGCACCTGTTCTATTCGTGAATAAGAAAGATGGGTCGTTTCATATATGCATCGACTATCGTGAACTTAACAAGCTTACCATCAATAACCGCTATCTTTGTCTCATATCGATGACTAGTTTGATCAACTTCAAGGAGCTGCTATATTCTCGAAGATTGATCTGTGTTCTAGTTATCATCAACTACGAGTCCACGACGATGATATCCAAAAGATTGCGTTCTGTACTCGTTATAGGCATTATGAATTCATGGTTATGCCTTTTGGATTAACAAATGCTCCTACTGTCTTCATGGATCTCTTGAATTGAGTATGCAAGCCTTACCTAGACAAGTTAGTGATCGTCTTAATTGATGAGATACTCATCTATTCAAAGTTCAACACCGATCATGAGCTACATCTGCGACAAGTTCTTGAGTTGTTGAAGAAAGAAGAACTGTACGCGAAATTCTCGAAATGTGAATTTTGGCTTGAGGAAGTTCAATTTCTAGGACACGTGGTGAATAGCCAAAGAATTCACGTTGACCCTGTGAAGGTGGAAGCTGTGAAGAATTGGTGTGTTCCTACAACTCCAACCGAAGTTCGTTCTTTCCTTGGTCTTGCTAGTTATTATTGGTAGTTCATTGCATTTCAAGGATCGCGAAGCCGCTCATTTCTTTGACACAAATGAATAAACCATTAAAATGGGGGTCCGAACAAGAAGAAGCTATTCAAGCGTTAAAGCACAAGTTGTGCAATGCTTCTATCTTGACCCAACCTGATGGAAATGATGATTTCACCGTGTATTGTGATGCATCTAAACAAGGCCTTGCTTGTGTTCTCATGCAACAAGGAAAGGTCATACCTTATGCATCAAGACAATTGAAAGTCCACGAGGTGAATTACACGACACATGATCTCGAACTTTGTGTTGTGGTCTTTGCTTTGAAGATTTGGAGACATTACCTTTATGGTACACAATGCCAAGTCTACACCGATCACAAAAGCGGTTCAACAAGAAGGAAGAATGAAGGATGAGTTGGAGCATAACCTCCTAGCTCAATTGGTAACGAAATCTAATGGATTGATGTATTTCGCGAATCGAATCTAGATTCCAAATCATGATAACCTTCATACCTTTATAATGAACAAAGCTCATCAAGCTCGCTATTCTATTCATCATGGCTTTGATAAGATGTACATGGATCTGCGTGGTCAATATTGGTGGCCTGGAATGAAGAAAGGCATACCGACTTATGTAGCTAAGTGCCTCACGTGTACGAAAGTTAAAGCCGAACATCAATGTCCAAGTGGATTACTTAAACAACCCGATATTCCTATGTGGAATTGGGAACAAATATCCATGGACTTCATAACTAAGCTACCTTGAACCTCCCGTGGACAGGATAGCATATGGGTGATTGTTGACTGATTGACTAAGTCGGCATATTTCATGCCCATACGTGACACTTATAAGACATCAAGGTTGGCTCATATATATGTTGATAGGTGACCTTTTATTAAACCCTTGGAAACTCACCAACTTCATAGTTGACCTTTTATTTTTAACATGTTTCTACAAATGCCCAAGTTTGAAGTCATCTTTTGATGTTCGCTTATATGTAGGATTTGGTCCTAGAATAATGAATAAAGAGCTTTGGATTATTTTTGTTTTATGTTTTGATTTATTTCATGTTGAGACTTATGGTTGTATTTGCATTTGAAACTTATGATAATAATATTTACATTTAAAGATAGCATTATGTGGTTGTGAACAATCATAACCCTCACAACTTGATGATTCCGCCATCAAGGTTTGTTAGGACCGTTTTCGTACAGAGTACTAATGGATTCTACATGGGACCATATCAAATAGTGCAGAATCCTATTTGATTGGAGATCCAATTAGTGAGAACGACAACCTGATCGATCTTACAATGAAACAAACGTTAAGAATTGATTAGAAATCGATCAGGAACGAACTATGAAGTTGGATTGGTTGTTTAGGACGCTTTGGACGGCTAGAGTTTGTGTATTTAAAGTCTTTTTTTTTCACAAATTATGTGGTATTTATAGGCTTGTAATCTTCATTCGTACGAATGAACCATGCTAATGGTTCAGTCGTGCGACTGACTCATGCGGATGATTCATACGCATGACTGAATGTTCAATCGTGCGACTGAATCAATCTTATGTCTCAGTCATACGACTGATCCAGTCTCCTGGTTTAGACATGCGATTGGTCCACAAACATGATTCATTCGTGCGTATGGTCCATAAGTATGGTCAATTAGCATGAATAACCATTCGACTAAGTTGAACACATATCTTAATCATTATTGACTTAGAACTGTGTAAAAAAACCTCAAACCCATATAATATGTTCATACATATGAATTATACCAAATACAATAATAATATGAAATATTCAAAGACAAATAAACATCAAAAGCATATCATATTTCATTAAGTAATTACATTACATATGTGTAAGAAATGAAAAACTTTTACATTAAGAACATAAACTAGGAACATGATGAATCAACAAACTCCCCCTTGGACCTAGTTTATCCTATTTTCTAACATTCTTCACACGCTCTTGAAATTTCTTGTACTTCTCTTCTCTAGTAACTCCCGCATGTATCTCGAATGCAAAGTAGAGTCGTATAACATGTTGGAATTATAGAGCTTGTACAATATCTTGCATGTCATTAAACAGTGGCCACTTGTATAGAGTGTAGACATCTTCAGTAGACAAGTTGGTAAGCCACATTGGGTCAAATACCCTGATGGTCTCAATCTTTCCTTCTCTGTTCAGAACTATGACCGCTTCCCCCGTCCTCCAGTCATAATACCACCATTTGAAGTGTGGAGTGAAGTCCCGAGGCATCTCCCATAAAGGAATCTTTGACATTGTGCATGGGGGACTCCATTTCAACACTACCTTAGGTCTTCCAGATATAGGATCAACTTCAGTCTTATGAATGAACCGCTTAGGTTGTAGAGGCCTGAAGTTGACCCATCTGGTGTGGTATTCTTTCTTCAATGACTTCTCAAACCATCCTGGCATCTTCCTCGGGTTGGCATACAAAAGGTCTAAACTGGCCAATCTGTTCAGCTCAAAACCAAGAAGAGTCTTCAGATCATGTGGATATCTGAAGTACTCAATCCCCTTCTCTCTTTTCACAGCATAGACAACCAAGTCTTCAAAATAGGCCCAATTTATGATCTTGCCTGACACTTTCTGATGTTTCTTGACTCTGTAAAGTTTGGTGTAGGCATTCTGCTTTGGAGGTGCACATTGGGCTTTCATATCTGATAAACAAGTTGCCCATTCAGCCTTCTTAAGATCAACATTAGCATTTGTAGCTTGGGCTTTACTTTCATTCTTTGCTTTCTCTTTCTCAATCTCATCAATTTTAACAAAAGTATCATTGCCAAAAGTTTCACCCAAGTCTGGGATAACGTTGCCTTCAGGGTTAGTGTACCGTGGATAGTAATCAGATGTGACATCTTCAATCTCAATCTCATCCACCCCTTGTAGCTCCTCATCATTCAAAACATCAACTTTTGGAGCATCTTTAACAAGCTCATTTGGATTCAGTCTAAACATCTCTATTAGTTGCTCATTAGTCAAATCATGAATGATTTCTCCTTCTTCTAGCGTATAGCTCACTAACCTTCTTACAATCCCTTTCAAGTCAAGAATCATAGTTAGTTGAGTCTTGATTTGCTAAAGGGGGAGAACATCATAATCATCAGCCTATTGAGCTTTGCCTTTGCCCTGATCATGTGTCTCCTCAGCTGGAGCTGCGGAGGACGCGACTTTTTTGGAGCTCCTCTCCTGTGCTGCTTGAGTTGAGGCCGATGCAGATGCATCAGCTTCTTGATCATCATCCTTATCTTCATCATCTCCTTTTCCTTTTCCACTTCCTCTAGCCTCCTCATCATCATCTTCTTCTTCTGATTCATTACCAGTTAGCTCATCATCATCATCTCCACCATCATCTTTAATCTTTAGGGGCTCACCCTTAGTTCCCTTCAATCTCAACATCAGCTTTTTTTCTTCTTCTCCATCCCCTCAATCCTCTTGACAGATGCCATCACAAGCTCATTTTGAGCCTTCAGTGCATGGTGAGCTCGAACTAACGCTCTCTCGTGAGCAGAATTCTTCTGTGTCAGCTGAGCAATTTGCTTGCCTTGGGCGGTATTGACCGCAATCAGCAGGTTCATCTTGTTGTCTCTTAAATCATTTGTTGCTAGTAGCTTTCGAACTAGTCTGTTGAGGCTAGCTAGTTGTTCCTCTAACCCGATAGTGGGTAGAGTAGAGCTCTATGTGGGTGAGAATTGGGTGGATGTGCCAGCTTGGTGAGTAGTGGGTGTAGTGGTGGATGTGGTGTATATGGGAGTAGGGATGGAGGTGGATTGTGGTGGAACGTATGATCATCTGTAAGATCCTTGGATACATACAAAAGCCTTCCTTGCCCGTGGCTTCGATGTTCTCTATCAAGTAAAAGAAGAGCAAGCGAGAGAAACTGAATGGGTGGTTCAGTACCAGTGCAACGTATGCATTCTGGAATTGGTCAGACATCTTATAAAATTCTCCACGTCTGGAGGCTATGCACTTGAGGATCACATGTCCCAAATACTTGAACTGGGGGCACATGTTGCTTTTGTTCAGTACGCCAACATTGATGTCTCCAGCGTACATGATCCTCATAAAGCAACCACAAACGGTCACTGGATGCAGCTTGGTTGGATGGGCTCTGTCTTCCCCTAAATCCAAGACTCTCCTCAAGTCATCATCATAGATATCAATGTCTTGTCTGAAGATAGAGCTCCTGATATAGTGGGGCTCAACGGACCTGTCAACTACAGCACTTTCCCAGAAAGCCTGGTGAATAGATCGGTATGGTGTGCACTGAGTAGAAATGGCCTTGTAGATCCTCGATCTACGCAAGAAGGCAATAATCCCGGTGAACTCAGAAGCATTCCGGGATGCAGCATCCAGATGAGCACAGATGTTTTGCTTAGTGCTCATAGTCCATCTCTCAGCGATACTGCTGCAACACAAGAAACATATACATTAGATTTCGGCATAAGAGATAACAGGTGAGTTTTAGCTGATTTAGCTCAACTGGTTCAATCGTGCGATTGAACCATACGACTAAGTACAATCGTACGATTGAGCCTGCGACTGAGTTCAGCCGTATGATTGAGGATGCGATTGAACTTAGTCGTAAGCTATGCCATGTGGTTGAGTCAGTCGTGCGACTGAGTCGCCGATTGATTCACTCATGCGATTGAATAATGCGCCTGGCTCAATCGTGCAACTGAGGTTCATATGGAGTGTCTTTTTGCATCTTCCTCTGTTCGTCACTCTAACTTAGAATCTTTGTCAAAACGTTATATTGCACTTCGTGTTTAGATTCATTAGATTCATAAGGACTCAAAATAGCACTTAGTGTCTTTTAAATCGACTTTTATGTCCATTTAAGTGGTCTATTTTAATGTATTGTCCCAGTTATTGATTTTAAACTTCCTCGATCAATTTGGGTTTGATTAATCCGTTCTTTTGATTAGATTCAATTTCACAGTACCTGAAGATGAATAGAAATCGGTTAGTATCACAATCGGAGGCAAATCACAATAATCGAAAATTTGGGCAGAATGTATGTGTATTAGGCGGTTTTCTAAGAGTTTTGAAAGGTGGTAAGGAATACGACCCACTGACCCCTATTTATATTGTTTTAAGTTTCATTCGTGCGACTGGACCCATACACATGATTCATTCGTGCGACTGGGGTTCATTCGTGCGACTAGGGTTCATTCATGCGATTGACTCTGACTCCTTCATCCAGTTGTATGATTGGTTCATTCTTGTGATCCAATCGCATATTTGACCCATACTCATGGTCCGATCGGGTGATTGACACATACTTATGATTCAATCGTGTGATTGGCTCATACTTATGATTTAATCGTACGGTTGGCTCATACTCATTAGTTTGACTTCATACACTTCCATACAATCAAAATCTAACTTTTGATATATAACATTATGACCGATGATCATCTCAGTCATGACCTTTTTAACAGAAAATCATTTGATCACCTTAAACGGGATCCTTTTAATTTGTGATTCACATAGTTCATCTAGTTATCTAGTCCGACATCGACGCAAAGAAGATAACGAAAATAGAAAACAAATTAAATTAAAACAAAACAAGACATATTTTTGTATTTTTGGTTTGAGGTGGATTGAAACCTTTTAGAAATCATCTAACTGATTTTTCTTCCTAAGCTGAACAACTTCAATTTAATTTTATCTTAACTGGAAAGATTCATATGGAATCATACATGTATACAATCATTTGGGACCCTTTTTGTATGTACTTTGATACTAGATTCTCCATTGTCTGAGAGTCAATAGCACTTTCAGGAAATCATACTAGAGCTATAAGATGCACACAATGATTTTGACTGTCGAGAGTTGCAGCCACGATGATTGTCAGTATATTTATCCACTTAAATCCATACACAGATTTTTTACTCACATTGGTGATAAGTTAGATTATATTATTTCAACAAGCATTTGTGGATCCCACACTTATATGGTAATCAACATTCCTCAGAAGATTTTTGAGCGGTCTATGGGTATTTGACAAGAAGAAACTATTCTAAGAGCTTTCAAAGAGATGCCAAGCCTCAGGTCAGTGCCATCACATAGTAGAGAGGTGTAAACAACAATGAATTCTAGAATATTTAGGTTATGCTTATCCTCAGATCAGTGCCATTGCATAGTAGAGAGACACACAACCTATCTTCTTGTTAGAGCATTTTGTCTTTTGCTCATAACACACTAACAACATTAGTCATTAGCTTGATTGTGCTTAACAGTTTTTCCATGTGATTTGCTCATTTTTATGGTCAACCGCACACATTTGTGGCGTTTATTTTGCTCGTAACCCCTTATTGGAAATTCGTTGATTGTGTTAACCAGGGATAAGATGAGAACCCACAGCAAGTTGAACAAATTAGCTTGAATTTGATTCACCAATGAAGTCTACTCGACTATTGTGTTGAATCTACCGACACATCATATAATGAACTAGTAACCTCTAGGTTTACTTTCTCTATGTTACCTTAGTAGCAGACTAGTGTAGTATCATATTTCCTTTATTTGGCTTAGGCTTATCAGACTTGTAATTTGAATCTAGCATTTTGATCATTTAAATCCTTTTGATGTCCCAAAAAATTAGTTCCCTGTGTACTATCAATTTCTATAAATTTTGAATCCATCTCATAGATTTGATTTCTTTGCTTTCAGCTTATCTACCCGCCCTTGTTTGTTTTAAGTAATTAAATACTTAAACTAATTAAATACTGAAACTAAACTATTATCCACCTAAAATTCTAAAACCGAACATGTTTTTGTGTTTTTGGATTTTTAAAGACAGGAAAATAAAATAAAATAAAAGAGAAGAAAAATTGGTGGACTACGAACTCGACTCTTCTAGAATCACAACACTTTTCTTTTTCACACCATTTACGTCCAAAAGATATAAAAACCAAGGTTTGTCAAACGCTTTTGTGTAGAGGTCGGCGCGTTGAAAATCCGTATGAATTTTAACAACATCGATTAATTGGTTTTCAAAACAGTCACGTATAAAGTGATATTTAATACCGATGTGTTTAGTTTTTGGGTGTTGGACTGAATTTTTAGTGACAGCTATTGCAGCAGAATTAACAACAAAGATAGGGGTGTTTGAAAATTTCAAACCGTAGTCTCGCATTTGCTGTTGAATCCAAATGATTTGTGAACAACAATATATTCAGCTTCACATGTTGACAGAGCAACAAATGTCTGCTTCTTACACTGCCAGGTGACTAAACGTCTTCCACAGAACTGACATCCCACTGATCTTGACTTGTAATTCATCTTGCAACCACCATAGTCCGAGTCACTATAAGTTGTAAGCTCAAAGTCATCATCATGAGGATACCATAACCCAAGTGTTGGAGTACCCTTCAGATAACGAAAGATCCTTTTAACCCTTATTAGATGATTCACTTTTGGTTTAGCCTGATATCTAGAACAGAGACTCATGGTGTACATATTATCAGGACAAGAGGCAATTAGGTACATCAGAGATCCGATCATTCCTCGGTACATAGTGGCATCTCCTAGATAACCATTTTCGATGGGTGCCACATTGTGGTTCATCGCAAGTGGAGTCCCAGCAACCGTTGCATTTGTTGGGTTTGTTTGAACATGAACAAGTTAGGTAGCAAGGCACGAAGACGAGCTCCTTCTTGAACAATCCGAATCAACTAAGAAGATGTTGGAGAGCTGCCCAAAAAAACCCAATTTTCAGCTCCTATCTTCTTCTTTGAATCCGAAAATGCCAAGCAATTTTGAGAGAGTTCTTTCTTTGCATGTATGGGAGAAAGTGAGAAGTGATGGAAGAGTGTAAAAGTGAGTCAATGTCTTGCCAAGATCAAGACTAAAAGGAGAGACCCAATCCTCAAGGGGGGCGGCCGAACCTTGTTCAAAAAGGTTCCCTCCCTTTTGAAATTTTTATAAAATTACATTCCTTAATCCATCTTTTATAAAATTAAAACAAATTTTAATTTTATAACATCAACACACTTTTATTTGTTATTATTTAACTAATTTTAAATAACAAACAAATAATATCTCGTGAACAAATTATCCATATAAGTTTGTTCTTTTACAAAAGCAAAGTTTTAGAAAACCAATTTTCTAAATCGGTGTCAATATTTATTTGTATGATCTCATCAACAAATAAACATATATTGGTGTTTGTTAAGCTTGTTATTAGGTATGACCCGACTTGGATCATAACGTACTAACC